>JAIGNY010000644.1:195000-197500 GCA_020152595.1 Chiridota heheva
TGAAAACAAGAGCGCTTGGTGTGGAGAGAAAGTGTGCCAGTTGGATACATTATTGGTTATTTGACAGGTCACAAAGAGTTGTCTCCATGGAAGAAAGTGTCAAGTGGTGTTCCTAGGGTTCTGTTTTGGCTCCGCTTCTTTAATGATATTAGTGTTTCCCTTGGCTCCAGCATTTGTGAAATTACTGATGACACTAAGCTGTACAGGATTGTTGATGATGCTAGTAACTCTTCACTTTTGCAAACTAATCTGGATAAGTTAGTTTATTGGTCCCAAAACGTGGCAGATGTAATTGAATCTTAATGAATGCAAAGTTATTCATTTTGGTCAGAGCAATTTATCTTTTGAATACTGCATGAATGGTTCAAATCTTGGTTGTGTTGCTTAAGAAAGGGATCTAGGTGTTGTCATTACTAGCAATCTCAAGCCTTCTAAACAGTGTGTTTTTAACAGCTGCAAGGGCAAATAGGATGCTTGGTTTGATTAGAAGAAATGCTTGTTTTCTTGGAGACGTTGTTCTTAAATTGTACTAGCAATTATAGTCAGGCCTCACCTTGGGTATACTATTCAGGCTTGGAGTCCCTTTTATGAGAAGGATAAGTTCATTTTAGAGCAGGTTCAGCAAAGAGCCACTAGACTTATTCCCGAAGAAAGAATCTCTCTTATGAATCTAGGTTGCAAATCCTTGGTTTGACCACGCTTGAGTTGAGAAGAGTACATGGCGATATGATTCAGGTTTTTAAGTTCCTATCTGATAGTGATGTTTTGACTTCCTGTTATTTCTTGCATGTTTCAGCTAATACTCACAAGACACGTGGTAACAGTTTTAATTGACCAAAGAGTTATCACGGATAGATATTCAGCGTTTTAGCTTTTCGCAAAGAGTTGTTAATGAGTGGAATGGTTTGCCTGAGTGAGTAGTTAGCTCCAATTCTCTTAATATTTTCAAAGTTTACATTGATAAGTTCTTTACTAACTCTGGGCGTCTTTGATTTTTTTGTGGTGGTGGTGGTGTTAGTTTAGGCTGTTTATGGGATGACTAACCATTCTTAGACCGTCATCTTGTTATGTTATGTATGCTATGTAAAAAGGACCCTATTTTTAGGATATTTTAAAGTACCCTATTTTTCGGGCCGCTCCGAGGCTGTTCTGAGTACAAAAATGGATTTGCCTATAAACTGACTATTCCTTTAAATAGTACTTCAATTTACAAATTTTAGTATACCTTAAGATTTCTTTAAAAAAATATTTTTTAGTTTATTTTCTTATCATTGTCTTAGGCCTTATTATTTCAAAACTATTTTAGTAGGGTTGTTGCATTTTTGCGTGAAATTGCTACAGTAATAGTCCATATATAAGAACTTCTTTCCATGTCATCTCACTATTATGAATTATCCGTTTAAACTTTTAAATGAAGTCAGATCCGCTGAAATAATTTTGTAACATTGGAGAGGATTATGAATTACTGTCAAATAAATTAAAAGAAAAATCAGCGAGTTAATTTCATTCTGGTATAGCGCCAATATTAGGTAATCATATACGTTATATTGACATTTTATCGAACGTTATCAACATTATAACACGTTTCAGATAGGATTTCTATTCTGAACAGGCATTCCTTCCTCATCAATCATGGAAATTAGTTACATAGGGTGCTAAGATTATTGACATATAGGTTTTCGGTTGCTCTTGTAGGTTGCTCTTATATGGGTATAGAGAAATTTCATCACTCGACTCTAACTCAACTGGCAGCCATTTTGCAGGGGAGCATCGTTGCATTTCACGCGTCTTCACACAGCTCAGTCACACCACCCGTACAATAAACATTCTGCATGCTGAACTTCCCACCAGTTCAGCGGATTTTACTAATTGCAGTTTTTTATTTGCTTGTTAAGTTTGATCATTCACCGGGTACACGAATGATAACTTTTACGTAAACGCCAGCTGACTGTTCGTTAACTCAGACAAAGCCTACATACCTGATATAAAGTGTTCGCTGCAAATCCTAATGTTGAAGCGTATGTTGGAAGCTGTCGCGTTGTACAGCATGCAGAAATCCACTTCGAACATCGATCAGGATTAGATGGAAATCGAGAAAAAGTCTCTTTATTCCTCGGCACACGTCTAATATTGCAACATAGGGCACAGCAAGAATCCGGCATAGTTACCTTACAAAAATAATTGGTTATAACAAAATGCAAACTTATGTAAGTCTATGTGTACAGCAGACAACAGTGTTCTTACCCTACAAAATGGCGATGTAAACAAAGTCATGTGACCTCATGACGTCAGCTGAAACACCTTAATGCATACCATGTCCATTATAAAGCCCATTTTGTATAAGTCATTTTTAGTCTTTATGGACATGTTTTAACACACACGTTGTTTTACGGGGACTAATAAATCCTTACGTCTATCCCCTTTCCATTAAAGGCCATCTATCATTATTAAGATGTGATGGCGTACATTTGCTTCTAAAACGATTCCTGGTTGGCAATTA
>JAIGNY010000644.1:202500-257500 GCA_020152595.1 Chiridota heheva
GTTCAATTTCTGCGATTTTTTTATGAATCTCCTTTTTTTGGGGGGATATCTCCTTCATTTTTCCGAGGAATTTCCTCCATGTTCGTGAAATCTTCAATTTCCGGGAATTTTTCTTCAATTTCCAGAAAAAATTGTCATTTTCCAGGAAAGCACTGTCAATTTCGAGAAATTTTCAGGAAACTGTTGCCAAAATCAAACAAACTTTCAAGAAATTTTCAATTTGATGTTAATAATTTTACAATTTGTCATCAAAACAAAGAATGCATGCAACCGGAAAACCCCTTTCCGGAGTGCAACTAAATCATACCCGCCTATGTCAAGGCTGTCCTCCCTAATCTGAAACCGACTCTCAGTCAGTTTTCTAAAAAAACAATAAGCCAAGAAAGATAACAAGGTGATGTACATATTAATTAATTCATCATAAAATAGAATACATACAATAAATAATAACGTCATAGATAATAGATTGGGCTCAGATAAAAACAATAAGAAAGAACACCTGCTGCCATATGCTATGAAAAATCAATAAGAACCATCGCCATTGATAATGATAACCTTATTGCAAACGTAATAATCAATACACGAAATAATAATGATATCTGCATTTCCACGCTCCCTATGCTAAAACGAATGTAAATACTCCTTCTTTTCCTAAGTGCTCAAACACTAAAAGATTGGAATGCTTTACCGCCAGACCTATATACATTGAACAAGTATATTCAAAGCCAAACTTAGCCTACTAAACTTGTTAAGTGTTTTTTCCTCATACTTGTTACGCTCGGTTGCCGTTCATGTCCAGAAGGATTTTTGCCGACTTAACCTGTAAGTTTGCAAAGCACCATTAAATGAATGTTCATACAGTAATGTACGCTATACTATAAGTTTCCATTACCTTTACCTTAACCTATTCAGATTCAATTTCAGGTTGCAAGATTACTTCAACAAATGAAAGGTGGCGTATCTACCCACGATAACAATTTCTTAACTTAGCTGTTGAAATTTCTGGTTGGACCAGCCTCGTTCATTTCAAATTTCAAATAATATCATTCTTCTTCACTATCTCTTTGTGGCTCTTAGAAAAATATTTTGGAGTAATAAATATTTTTCATTATATTTCTGAAACAGTAAAATTATCTAAACGATACCATTCTTCATATCACGTTTTGGAGGTGGCTACTAAAATATCGGATTGACACCGGAGTTTTTCGTCTGCATTCCTCAACGTTGTCAATTTAAATATTTTTTGCGAATAAAAACAACGCCACGCCATACATTTCTGTATTAGAATGGCTGAAATTTATTGTAGCGTCATAACCATTAAAATACAATCTTCAATAAATAGCACTTAATTTGAAGTCCATATTCGCGTCCTGAAGCCCACGGCCAAAAAATAGCACGATATCAGACTATTATCTTACACAAGTTACGTAATGCTTATCCGCTACAAAATTTGCAATTTGAGCTGCCACGCTCGTGCCCAAAAACTTCGAACGAAAATTCCACTTGCCAAGCGCAGCAAACATAAACACTTCTTTGCAAAAGTGAGTAACATAAAACATAAGCACGGGCCACAGCGAAGCAGATCAAATAGCAAATTCGAGAGTCAGCTATCACACAATAAGTAATTCATCAAATGTTTATCACACATAAATGTTCAGTAAGTATCTGTTTTGTTACAATAATTTTACACTGGAGTTTCTTTGCAAAATGTAGGTAATAATCCATCACGAAAAAATGAGCGTTGAGATCCAATCACAGAAATTGTCCAATTTGAAATTTAAAGAAGCAGCATCGTCATTGCATTTCACTGCATTTTCCATTATGAGCTGTAGCCATTCAATTCTTCTGAGGTAGTGGTATTTTTTTGGTAGTCGTGTGGGGGTTATCATTTTGTTTATCCGGTTAGATATAGTGGTCAATCTCATATCTTACGGGGGGTTGCGTCTTCGACAACCTCGGGTCCCTGTGTCTTCTTTAGAAGTGTTCTCCTCGTGGACTGTTGAAAGGGAGGGGGAATCAACTGGTTGTTTGGAGATTTGGGGGAACATCTCTTGATTGTTGGGGTGTAATATCTGATATATCACAAGTCCTCCATATCTAGTAGGAAGTAAAACAAACCAAGGGTTATTTTGGCATTCAGCATCACCTGATTTTTTATCGGTTATCACATCTGAATTGGTTTTCCTAGTATACGGCTTTATTCGGTCGTGATGAGTAACTTTCGGTTTAGAGTGCTGTGATGTCTTGATGCGGCACGTGTCATCAGACATTTTGGCCATAACAGTATATGGCCCATCCAAGAACCTTTGCAGTTTGGACGAAATACCCTCTTTTTTTTTTGAGTATGCAACCAACGTTTGGCACCCACTGTATATTTATGTTCATTTATCTGCCAGTCATAATTTCTTTTCTGTCGCTCTGATGCACGCTTTGTGTGATCTGGTGCAATTTTGTGTGTAGTTTCCATCTTCTCCTGTAGAAGATTGACATACTCAATTGATCCCTTACTTGGATTTTCCGCAACTGGGAGGGGCACCATCAAATCAATTGGTAGATTCATTTCCCTTCCTAGCATCATCATACTAGGCGTCTCGCTGGTAGTCTCATGCACTGATGACCTATAAGCCATCATCACCTGGGGGCGCCATTCGTCCAAGTCACGTTGATCTGCTCATACCACAGCTGATAGCATGGCTTTATGTGTGTGTGATTGACTTGTTTCACCCTGCCATCAGACTGGAGGTAGAAATCGGTCGAGCGGGCTTTATCAAAACCCAACAACATGCATATCCTTTAAACAGTTTTAAAATGCAATTTCGGCCTGGGTGTGAAGTTGCTGGGAAACACCGAACCTCGAAACGAAGTGTTTGATAAAGATGGTAGCTACAGTTGTTGCCTCATGAACAGGTATCGCACACGCTTCAGTCCACTTTGTGAAATAGTCTGCGACAACCAGTACAAATTTGTTCCCCTTATTTGTTATCGGTAAGGGACCCATCAGGGCCATACTTACCCTCTCCATCGGTAACCCAACATTGTATTGTTGCATGGGAGCTCTATAGGACTTTTTAGGTTTCTTCCGAGATTGACACATGTCACACTGGCGGCACCATCCCTTTACATCTCTATGGTACCCACACCAGTAAAACCTCTCTTGCACCCTCTTAATTGTTTTCTTTGTACCTGTACCAAGATGTCCAGATAATGCGGAGTTGGGTTTGAGAAAGTACCTGTTCACGCCAACATTCTGTTACTACCACTTTGTATGTTACTCGATTACCACAGTCCGATTCTAAACGCCTATATAGAATGCAATCTATCAAATCTTAGACATCCCATTTAACCCAATAAGTTTTGACAACGTGATTAAACTCTGAACTTTTTGACTAGTCTGACAGCAATTCAGATTCCATTTTTCAGGTCAAAACTTGAATACTCTCGTCCTCTTTCTAGGCCCTCACTTGGTCTCCCACAGACCAACCTTCCAACCAATTGAAAGTCTGTGAGAAACATGATTAAGTAGATTTTCAATTTGACTATCAAAATGTTTCAAATCATTTCTGTTTTGATCATTTTTTGTACATATGCACTCAATGGTTTTTAATGTTTTAATTGAAAAAGTGCTGGTGTGATATCATGCATGTACTGATGTGACATCATACATGTACTAAGTTATCATGTTACCATTCTCTCTTACCGAGCTGGAACTTGCATAACTCTTTGAAAGGAACCTTGTTTCTTCTAATATGTCTCCCTAATGTTCTCTGTTTTGTAAAGTGCACATTTCGAACGAAGGAAAACCGATAAGCAAGGGATTTAAAGTGTTTCCTACTTAGCCATTAAGCCTTCCTATTGATTGTACCTTTTAAATCTCAAAAATCTCACTCTTCTTTTTTGTAAATGAGTAAAATGAAAATGGCAATATTTCAGTGAGGAAGTATACAATTTATATGCATACGCTCCATTTAAGCATAATAACCAATAATCTTAATTAAAAGGCGCAGTAAGTTGATAACAATTTGTTTCTACTGTCAGATTGTTCCCTATTTTAATAATTTTAGATTTAACGTTTATTAAGTTTTGCTTATCGTAAACTACCAAAGATCACTATATTCTCGGTTTTTGAGTAAATCTGTGTACTCATGTACTCATGTATGCAATTACCAGAGAAATAATTCAGATGTTTGCAGACGTTTAAAACCTTTTTGTACACTGCATTATACACAGTTTTTTACAAGTAATTTCAAAGAACCCTAATCCCAAGACTTTATAAAGATAATGCAATGCAATTTAGTAAAAATAAAAGCTGCAGTGACTCAGTGCTTAAGGCTTCCTATCCAGCATCCAGAGAAGTCATGTGCTCTAATCCGCTTGCGCAAAGGAAACAGAGTATTAACACCGGCCTGATTACTATGGCTAGAGTATAAATTCAACTTTTGTTATTACACAATTTAGTGACACAACATCGGTAAAGGCACTGCTTAAAAATTTGACCTGCAATTTTCAAGCAGCAAATTAACCATATCATTCCACAAGATTAACTTTGAAACATAACATTGAGGTATACATAGTTTTATGCTCATATTTCATTACACATTTCGATTGCCATTATATTCAGTCACTAAAAATACCATGTAACACCAGTGGGATTAGTTGTTATCTTGAAGGAGCCTTGGACAGGTGAAACTGTATACAGTTTTGTGGTTGGGAAACAAATAAATATATAACTTTTTCTTCGACCGGCCTTTCTCTATTTGAGGGCTGGTTGAGATGTTCTTGGTCTCAAGCAAAGTCATTTCTAATGCAAAAAGTATCGATTAGAGAAATGTATTCTGTCAAGGAGACATTCAAATATAAAGTTTCATCTCATTTGTGTAGACATGACTGAAATCAGACTAGTTGTGACGTCATATCCTAGCACTCTCAAACTCAAAAGCTTTAGGCATTGTATTATATTTTGCTTGAGAATGTTTGGCTTAATAACCGTTAGAAAAGTAGTAAGCAAAATCTAGGAAGATGATTTGAATACAAATAATTTACTTCCAAGGCGTAATTAGGTACTCGCAGTGCTGTAAAATGAAAACTAAAACTGCAGCACAAGCCGTATTATTACCAGATTACCGTATTCCAATTTCTTATGCTGAGATCCAAACGATAGGCAGCATTTCCCATTTTAAAGGATGCTCTACCAATTCAGCAAACCAGTCGTTTATATAACCTACCTCTGTCAAAATATGTTAAGCCACTACATCATTAATGTTATGGTTCAAAACTTTAGGAGTATTGCCTTGTAATAACTTATCCCATTTCCCGCAGATAATTATACAAATAAGAAACAAAATCACATACTTCAAAAGTAAATACGTATTAGCACGTGACATAGGTAGTAGCTGGTGAAGTACACAACTTCAAAGCATGAAAGATTCGCCCCTGGCATCAGTTGATGTTCGGCTTGTTAGAAAATTGAACATATCAAGGCCACCGGAAATTTACGCATCACTGCACTCAACACTATGCGTACAGTATGCATTTAAACATACACTGTACGTACGGAGTTAATTTGAAAAAATGGTTTAAGCGGACACAGCGTGTATATGATCTGATAAATATTTAGCAAGGAGGCTGCGAGTATCAATGTCGTAGATGTCGGGGCACAATATTGGCATGGGTAGTGTTGTATAGAATTACCAAGAAAAATATGTTTTATTTTATGAAAGAAATGAACAACCTAGTTCCGTCAAAGCCCTTGCGAATTACTGCACTTCTTCATCAGTAAAAGTACAAGAAAGTACAATACAAAAGGTCAATCATAATCCTTGATTATTAACAATATATTTGCAAAATGTCTTCAGGCGTAAGAATACTTATATCACAGGTCAGCGCACATAAGAAAAAGAGCCAATCAATTTTTTGTGTGATCTATTGGTTCATTTTTTGTTTACGTTTGAAACAAAAATAGAGAGATTTTCTGGAATTAAAGGCGACTGAATTGCACTTCTGTCTTTTGACGAAGTAATCCACTAGGACCGTTAACTAGATTTTCGTTCTTACTTCATTAATATCGCATGATCTACTTCAATATTAAGTTTGACACACTTTCTTTACATAACGTAATTTGGCTTTAATGTTAGGTGAGATTGATATAAAATTAACACTCGCCCTGTATCTCGCAAGGAAAATGTGTGTGGATGTATTTATTATAGAAAGCAGATAAATTGAGAAAAATCAACATTTAAATTGGTTGCAAAGAGCACTAACATACTGTACCAAGAGAACACTATGTACTGCAAACGAATAACTTGATGATTTGTATCTCCCACGGTTAATCCTTTGTACCGTCTTTAATTAGTTCGTTTATTTTTGATAAATCAGAGGAATACACGAGATTAGATACATAGGCCTAAATACATTAGCAAATTTGCTTTAAACTCGAACAAAAACATGAAAATAGAAAACATGACGTGCTAACAATTGACAATACAAAAGAATTCACAATTACATTTAAAGAAGTACCAAAATTTCATATTTATCAAGAATAAACATTGGCGTCGTTATTTATATTTGCAGTTATGTATTTTGTAGTGGCCTCTAAAGTTAGGCTAGGCTATTGTGACTGTGTCTGTGAAGTTAAAATCGACGATGTGAAACACAATCTGTACCCAGTTCGTCTGCTTATAGATTTGAATGATGCTTATTTAGATGCAATACAACAACAAAATACAAATACGGTAATTTCAGGGTAAGAATAATTGGTAATTTACCTGTATATATCTCACTCAACTACAGTTCTGGTTACTGAGCACCAAGTGTTTCAAATTGATTTGAACACGTCTATGCGTTCTCTTTCTGTTACATGCCAATTATTTGGTGTTCAGAAATAGAACACTTAGTGTTTTTTATTAAAACACTATGTGTATATAACATCAAGACGCGTTCTAAAATGGTAACAGTTTTGTTGTTCATATTGTGTTCAATTCTTGACCACTTGAATTTGCAGTGTATGTTTGTCAATGTGCCGTGCCGAACCTCCAGTCCCTGCTCCACGCACCCACCCAATGCCCACCAAATAAAAAGGCATATTTTAAGTCTAGAATGTTATACGTGATTCGCCCTTCAAAGACAGCTGTTCACAAGCTTTAACCATGGGGCCCTTGTGTGCAGTATTGGTGTATCCAGCTTTCAGCGCAAAGGTGGCAAAAAGGCACGAAAATATGACTTTTTAATCCGACTTCTGCCTATTAAATACAAAAAATATCCAATATTATGATCATTTATTTTTCGAAAAAAAAAAAATCGATGGGCCTATATGTCATGTTTCAGATAAATAAGAAATTTGATATCATTCTTCGGATTCAAAGATAATGATTCAAATGATTAGGAAAAGTAAAATCTTTTTTTTTGATTAATCTTAGAATATATACAAGTATTTAGAACATCGAAAAAAAAACATTTAAGACAGTGATTTCGAAAAATGTGGAAGCTGAATCAATAAATTTTCGGAAAAATCGGAAAATATGATACTATGTTTTGGAAAAATCTGGAAATTTTTGAGCCTGATTCAGAAAAATTGGGAAAGTTTAGTACCGGATTTGAAATTTCAGGAAGTTTGATAACAGATTTTGGAACAGCTCTTTCAAGAATCCACACGTTTTGCCGAATTTGTAGTTCATTTTGTCCGAACTTTTCTTCATTTTCAAATTTTGGGAAGAAGAGGTGACACCTCCACACTCCCAGTAGCGATGCCCTAAGAATAAAGTTAACAAATATGATGCAAATTATCGTTTTTTGTACATTTAAATTATACTCTACCTTATTATAAAAAAATATTACAGGAAAAGTAATCTTAGTTCAACTTTTGCAGGAGCTTCTTATAGAACATGAAACAAAAATAAAAGCTTAGAACTGCGAAGCTTAAGCTTGAGGTATAGCCGTTCCCTTTTTTCATAAAGTATAACGTCTCCTTTTGTAGAGCTAGGCACATTGCGATTCATTTTATGCCTAGCTCTAAAAAAGGGACAGCTATATTCTTATGAAAAAGGGGACGGCTATACTCCTACAGGTTTATTTAAATTTATTTCACTTATCAGTACAGAAAATACAAAAGAGAGAAAAATACAAAAACAACACTTATCTGATATTGATGATTGTTATTTCTAATTTTTTCTGAGTGATGAATATTGATTTTCATTTTAAATAATGGATAAAATATTTATATTTTAATGAAAAAGATATACTTTATTATATAAAATATTTAATTATTTATGTATGCATACTAAGAATATACTATACCTAGTTGTATAATAAATTATATTTGACACCCTTGACCATAAACAAAGCAAATACTATTATAATTTACACCCGTCATCATAAACAAAGTAATAACAAAGTATATCAAGGAAATATTGATTTCTTATGAAAGGATATCATTAATTCCATCATCTTATGATTAATTAAATTGCAATACTACTTTGCAAATAGGATCTATGTACCCATACCTATAATAACTATTTCAAAGTACTAATTATGAATATCGAACGAATATATAAAGTCAAATATTTAGTGATTATATAATAAAAGGTTATTGAAACAAATGTTGAAAGCAAAGCAAAACAGAAAAAAAAACTTTACTTTATATCAATTTTGATATATTGAATAAGAAAATAAATATATCAGATAGCTTAAAATTGTATGTGAAATTATCACTACTAATATCTGACTTTCCAACTACGGAGAGGAGACTTGTAAAGAAGTTCCAGTCAATTCTGTTCGAGATACTTAATGCCTATTAAACTATTTTGTGAAATAAATTTGTATCCTTTTGACAAGCATTGACATATAACGTTTAACACTTAAATACATAACGAAAGATAGAAATAACAGCTTCTATTTTTAAAATGGATTTCTATTGTCAAAATGGACTGGAATAAAGCCTTCAAACAATTTTTGTTTGCTATTCTGGTACAGAGTGTATTTAGCATCAAAAAGAAGTATAATGGTAAGGTAAAGGCTTTATTCCAGTCCATTTTGACAATATAAATCCATTTTGAAAATAGAAGCTGTTAAATATATTTCTTCATTTTAAAAGAAAGCATGCGTTTTTGTGGAGTTTAAGCATTTCCAGAAGATTTATTTTGAGTAGGTGATTTCTTTGTCTTTTTAGTGTCTTCCAATGTAAACGATGGAAAAGATATGCTCTTTTGTTTCTTTTGTTTCATTCAAAGTTGTATTTCTTTAATCAACCAAAGATTCAAGATCACTTAGCAAGTTGATATCAAAATTGCATTTCTTGTCCATGAAAAAATACCAATTTATATTAATAAAAATGGAAAACAATTTTCTTTCTACAAACTTTTTCAGGCAAATGTGCAAGTTCTGCCATCTTGATATTGACCATTCTTCTTACATGATCTAGCTCAAAATAACCAGTTCTCCAACTGTTATTCAAAATAACAAAACATCTTGTCGCCTCTGACTTCCACTTTAAATGTTGAATGACAGTAAAATTTCCAAATCAAAGTCTTTCTGGAATTCATAATCATCTTTAAAGGACTGTCTTTCTTTAATTTTTGACAAAGCATTTTTGATGAGCTCAGTTATTTTGTTTAGAGCAAAATGATTTTGTTTATTTTTGGCTGTGGCTTTTCTGCTCTGACAATTCATTTCTGACCTAGGAATTCTTAATAGGGTGGCAGTATTGTCTGGTTTTAAAGTTTGATCTTTGTAAACACAGGTAGTATTGTTAAAACTTAAAACTATTCGAACAAAACAGGACAAATGGATTTGTAAATTTTGTCAAATAGACAATATAAAACTACAAGCAATTCGTTCTTTATGTATTTTCATGTAGTGGGTAGATCAGTATAATTTCTTATGCTTGAATATTTCCGTTTGTTTTGTAAAAATAGGTTTAAGTTTGAGAATATTTGGTTTCTTGAGATGGCGATCAATATTCTTTATCCAATTGATCAAACTGTTTTAAGTGTCGGTAATACACTTGAAAGTCTCTTCAACATTAAAACAAGTGTGTGAGTATATTTTATCACTCAAGAAATACGTATGTGTTGTTAAGCAAGAAATATCTCTCCCTGCAAATTTAACCGTTAAGTCATCCTCCTCAATTTTATCATCTAACAATGTAGGAGCTTCTAAATCCAAGTCACTCCTACAATAATGCAAAAATAGTTTCCTGGAAACTAATGTTTTCTGAAAATTGACAAATCCATTTGCAAAATGCTTCTAACATATAAATGATTGCAGTTGTACCATACTTTCTGATTGCTATAAATTCTGCATAATGATCTAAACTAGTTCTCATCCACTCACTGATGTCAAATTTACTTTGAACAGTATTTGATAATGACTGAACAGTTTCGAATATATTTCTAGTGCTAAATTGATTGAATTCACATGTATAAAACTGATTACCTCCTTGCTCACCCATTGAAACAAAAGTAAATGTTAGAAATCATGATCACAAATCAGTTGTACCTGCAAAATATTATTAATGCAACAAGTCGGTTCCTAAAAAGAGAATAAGCATTGGCATATTTATCACTATATTTTTGTTTCAGATGTTTCTCCTCTCTAAACCAAAATGCTAATGACTCCCTTCACAAAAAAACAAATAAGTTTTAATCTAGGATACCTGTTTATACCAGCAACACAATGTTTTGTCTTGTGTCCAAATCATGTGAATTGCGCATGTACAATTTACAAGAGGAGCTGCATCTGTTGTTTAAGATATTGAATACATTCGGTATAATCAGACCATACCAATAATTTTTTCAGGTCTTCTAGTCACAACATTTTTCACCTTTTACACAAAAAAACTCCAAGGATACGTTAGAAGATTATAATAAATCACCGTTTGTCAATCAAAATCCAATAGGTCTTTGAATAAGTCGAAGTTTTCACGAAAACTGAGCGTGGTCGTTTGATTGTTAAAGGATACTCTCTATTAATACTTGAACCATTCTTTTTCTTTGTCATCTCATCAAACAAAAAGCTTTGGCATGGACATCATCTACATTTGTGATCATATTGCGAATGCTTTCAAAATTATCCATATTAGATGCATCAAAGGTTAAAGTTATGCCTTTTACCTTACAATCAGTGAAAACACTATACCATCTGCCCTTTTCTCTTGATGTCCATAATTCTTAGGACCTACCAGAAACAAACTCATTTATGTAAGCCCCTTTTCCAAAAGGTTTTTTAAGTTCGTCAGTCATGTCTCCTACATAATTATCTAAATGGGGGGCATTAGTCCAATCACTCACATGCAGGACAGAATCCGTATTGTAGTACAGGCAGGCCTGACCCAACATTTTTAGGTAATCATATAATCTTAATCGAGTTTGAGAAGTACTAAATGCCGCAATGAAAATATTGGTATTAGAACCTACTTGTAAATACTCATCAATATTTTCATACTGAACCAATGCTGAATTTTCTCAGGCAAAATTAACATATTTGATTTGCTTGGTTTGTCTGCCAAGAGTTTGAAAATTTTCCTGATCATTTACAACTTCAGTTTTTGGTAAGGTCGACCTTTGTCCAAATTTTCCCTAGAAAGAATTCAGTATTAGTTTTGCAAGAAATCTTATCCCCTCATTTTTACCAATCTAATCATGTTCTAATCTTACTCCTGATGTTCTACCTACATCTCAATGTATTTATCTTTGTATGATTCGGAGTCAAACCCCATTGGCCAGCCATCAGTTTCTTGTATTTAAGATAAGAAGGTATTGATATATTCTGAAAACAAACTTTATTTTTAGGTAGTCTTATCATACTGACTTGATTGGTTAAATAACAAAACTTTATAGATTCCTGTAATTTTGTATTCCATTTGCACCGCTCTTTTTCTAATCTTAAAGATACCCAGGTACTAATCAAAATCTTTCTTAATTGTGGGATACATTCTCTTATGCTAAAATCAGCACATTTTTTGCACAATAGAAACATCAGTTTTCCTCTTATTAGATAAGGTAAGATTGGGTGTAACAAGTCTTCAGAGTGGGGACTTTACATTTATTGACACCGAAAATTTGAGAAATATCAGTGTGATGGGGTGTTTGATAATCTCTGGATGACCAACACGATATATACCATATTTGCAAATAAATGGGTATAAAGAACACACATCAATGTACTGAATCCTTTCGAGAGCTTCATTAGCTTGGCACATTAATCTAATTGCATTTGTTCTCCTCTCAAAAATGCAGAACATGGGTAAAGGGATCATTAAAGTTAGTGTGCAAGATCCATTGCGAAAATTCACTATCTGATTTGATTTGATTGTCATAATAATGCTCCCACATTTCTTCTATCATATATCACATGTTTCATTGTTCCAGAAAATGCATCTCGAACTGTTTTGTTTGATCCTGGTAGTTTTAATTCTCTGTAAGGAAAACATGTGACACAACTGTGTCAAAGGCAGCCATTAAATAGAAAATCTTTCTACTGAGATGCTTCTGATCGACATCGTCGAATAAAGCAATTCTGTTCTTGAGTCTTGAGATAACCTTATGCAGTCTTCTGGTAAAATGTTTGCAACATCATGAATAGCACTACCATTATGTCTAACTTTACTTTGATTAAAATCTATTACAATTGCTTTTGTTTTGTTGTGTTTCTTCCAACCAGAATAGTAAAATAAAACGTACTCGTTGCAGTCTTTAACAACTGATAAATAAATGATATCGCTATCACGATGAAATACCTGTATACCATCTAATTATGTTGCGTACTTATATCCTTCGTTTCAAAAAAATCGAATACTTAAGAATTAAACTTCATTTAAATTCAGTGGAGATTCTAAATTTGTGTCTAAATATATATTTGCTCTGTCCTGCACTGTTTTAAATTCCAAGCTATCTTTTATGAATTATTAGTAGTCTTAAACATAATTTTCCGCTATTTATTTCAAGCCCGCAGTTCTTGTGTTGCTTCCATATACGAAAAGTCAATAACATATTATGATTCATGGTAAGTGATATTGTTCTTCCATTAAATTTTGTATTTAATTAATTGACGACAGATTCTGATGAGTTGAAGAATGAATGAAGCTGAAGTTTGTCACACGAGGATATCTATGCCTGCAACTGCTACTTGCTTCTGGAAGTTCGGCTTAGACATGTTTGTTTGTCCACTACACAATAAAGTTGTAGAATTAGCTGCTGGTTCATAGGCACTTATATTATATACAATTTTCTTTATATCCTGTATTTGTTGCTGCATTTAAATTGATGTGATGTTGACACATATAATAGAACTGGTAGCTATCCTGTTCTAATGCACTGAGTTTGTTTTTCAGTTTTTCGTCCATTTTCCATTAAACGAATATATTTTCTAATAAAAACAAATCAACTTTCAGTATTGAATTTTTAATATCCATGGAAGCATACATAGAAGAATATAAGAGAGGCAGGTAGCTCAGTCGGCTGGGCGTACGAATGAGATGCTGGAGGACCCAGGTTCGAGTCCAGCGGCAATTTAACCAGCGATTTTTCCACAGATATGCAGAACGATATACGCTGAATTAAAGCGCAGAAGTTTGTCTTCTGCATCACACCTTCTCCCTTACCCGATCTTTGTGAAACGTGGCCAATGGTTGGGTCCTTTGGAGGGGAATTAAAGCTATCGGTCGCGATGGTAGGAGTTTCATCCCCTGCCTGGTTCTCTGAATACTTCACGAAAAGATTAGGGTCCACTTTCTATCATGGCAAATTATTTAGGTACACACTTAAAACAATATTTGTGACTTACAATAATTATGCCTAGAAGTGTGTATCTCTCTCTCTCTCTCTCTCTCTCTCTCTCTCTCTCTCTCTCTCTCTCTCTCTCTTCTCTCTCTCTATATATATATATATATATATATATATATATATATATATATATACTTTTCCTTGGATTAAATGCATCCTGTTGCTTATATATATATATATATATATATATAGATATATATATATATATATATATATATTATATATATATATATATATATATATATATATATATATATATATATATATATATATATATATATATATATATATATATATATATATATATATATATATATATATATATATATATATATATATATATATATATATATATATATATATATATATATATATATATATATATATATATATATATATATATATATATATATATATATATATATATATATATATATATATATATATATATATATATATATATATGTATATATTTATATATATATATATATATATATATATATATATATATATATATATATATATATATATATATATATATATATATATATATATATCTATATATATATATATATATATATATATATATATATATATATATATATATATATATATATATATATATATATATATATATATATATATATATATATATATATATATATATATATATATATATATATATATATACAGAAGAAGAACAATCAACAGGATGCATTTAATTCAAGGAAAAATGCTCAATATAAAACAGAACATAATGATAATGAATTGGGTCAAACTAAGCTTCTGCTACATAATTTTCACACGACAAATTTGTTTTGTAAGAGCACAGTAGTACCTCACTCATCGGGTGTAATGTGATCGACTGAAGAGAAGGACTATAGCATATTGGTTACAATGGCCATGGAGGTCAATGAGGCGTGCCTTAGTATTAGTTTATCTATGTGTTTTTTTTTTTGGATTTAATAAGAATTTGGTAGAGTGTCTACAAGTGGACGGACATTAATTCAGATCTCTTATTAAGCGAAGATTCACAGGGTGTGTATATTAAGTACATTTTGTCAATTAAACATAAATTGCAACGTTTAGTTGCAGTACTATATGGTCTAGCACGTTTTAAAACTTTCAATTGTATATCAAATTCCTTGTTGTTATCCTTAAGTGACCAGATATATTTTGTTACTTCTTTATCTTTTTATTTTTATAATTAAACATATCTAGTTTTAAAATCTGTTGCACAAAGTCTCAGTTTCGATACTATTCTTTGTTGTGACGACTGCAGTCGTCACAAAGTTCTTTTATACACCAACACAAAAGAAAAGATACAGAACTCAACAAATATATCTGGTCACTTCAGGATAACAACAAGGAATCTGATATAGAATGTAAAGTTTTAAAACGTGCTAGCCCATATCGTAATGCAACTAAAATTTGCATTTTATATTTAATTAAAAAAGTTTACTTTATATACAAACCCTGTAAATCACACCACCAGTGTTTTACTTGTAATTAAATACCAGATTTTTCTCGGCCTTATTAAGATGAGAAAACATGTCACTGTAAAATGCACTAGAATTATAATGAGTAAGTTCGAAATTCTCATTACTTTGAGACATTATTCGAAAAGTACAGTAATCAGAAACTCTGTTAGTTGAAAAAATCCAAAATATCCATTGCGCGAGAAAACTAAATTGAACTAAACTGATAAAATGCTGTTGTGTTTCTCTTTTATCAATGCAGACCAAAACAAAATTCTAAAAGATTTTTGTGTTTATCTTTTATTTAGGTCCACCACAATTTTTCCAGATCCATTATGTAGTTTTTATAAAATGATTATGTCGATCATTGTTACTTTCTTTGTGTATTCACAATTAAAACTTTAGTTACTTTAGTAACATTAGTTATCTTAGTTAATTATACTTATAGATAATTATAGTTATATTAGTTAAGTTATCTTAACATGTCAGTTCACAAATGTTGTATGGTGACAAGTGAAAAAACAATAAGTCTTCATTTTCACAAAATATCATGTTCAATGAGAAATAATGTTATTTATTACCTATCAACCAATACTGTTGCTGTATATATTGTAAACACTTCTCTAGTATCCAAGTATCCATAAATATATGAAGTAACTCTTGAAATCTTGGAGTGTGAATTGCATTCCAGTTATGGTAGCAATCATTTATTCTTCTGGTTCTATGTCAAAAGATCTAATATCAACATTTGGTATGTTTCGATAGAGAAGAGCTCTCATATACTTCCTGCAAGCTTAAAAGTCGCATAGCACACGTTCTTGCTGGAACTGTTTAGGAGTAGAAGTCTCGAATAATTTGTAAATCATGCTTGGATGCTTCTTAATTTCATCAAACTGTTTCCGATTCATAGCAATGCCTTTCCCCACTTCTACTCTCAGCTTTTTCAACAAACGTTTGCTTGATTTTTACCAAATCTTTCCTTCTAAGTAAGTTGAATATCTGGTTCTGCAGCTCTGCCATCAAATTATATGGGTGTGACATATACAAAATAACCACCAGTGAGTTGGTTTGCAGAAAAGGAAACCTTTTTAGAGAATGTTGTTACAAGCTTTTCGCGCTTTGATTGTAATGCTGTTTTCTCCAAAATAGATTGTTCTTCAACTTCTTCGTTACCTTTAATGGTTTTAGATTTTGTTTTCATTTCTGATTCAGAAAAGTTAGGAGGTGCTCCAGTGACTGCATCATCCACACCATGAAACATAGATTATGATGGATCCTGAGAAAGTGGAAATGATGGAATTTCTGTGGTAACTTTTACAAATGCTTCCCTAATGATTGATTTTGGATTCGTATTACTTGGTACCATTTTCGGTCCTTCGATTTGAGCCACTACTGGTAATCCTCAGACAGGTTTGTCCTTGGTATTCATAACCTCACCCGTTTGTAGCATTTTTTGAAAGTTCCATCTTTTAATTGTTTCCAACCTATCGCATTCAGTTCTTTAATCTCAATTGAGTTCTTTGTAACTATTTCCAGTTATTCACTAATTTCATCCCCTGCTTCGACAGTCTTTAGATCGCGAGTCTAATGAAATCAGAGTCGCTTGAAATGCGTTGTTGATATCGTCGATTTGTGCTTGAGCCATTGCTGCATGTTGAATACAGAATTTGCAATTATGCTTTGTACTGTAAGTATAACTGGAAGTTTGGTCGCCTACTGTTTTCAACCCCAAAGTAACAGTAACCGGTCTAAACAATGCATGAAATAGATTGTCTGCCACGAATACTTTGTCTGTTGATACAATTGCTGATCCATCTAAGTTTTACAATTTACATTTGGGTATGATGTATGTTTTGTTAATATCCAATCAATCATTCTGGTCACCTTGGATAAGAAATGATATGTAAGAAAAATCTAAAATTATTGTCGCTGGTTGAATAATCTCTTCTCTTGTGTTCAAAATTTCACATTGAGTCGAAGGGAGTGTGGACATACCTCACTCCATTTTCTTACACTTTTGTGATTATGGATGCAAGGACATGATGTCTTAGTGTTGACTTTAAATCCAAAATGCAAATGATTAATTACAAGTATCTATTGTAGTTTTATATGGTTTAAAAAAAACCTGGCTGTCACATTATGATTTTTTTCTGGGAGATAATTGCAATTTTTAACAAGAAGTTCAATATATAATTTTGATTTTATTATACCATTGGTAATAGCGGACCATAATTACCCAAAAGAGATTTTATAACATCTGTATTCATTCTAGCTATTTTTCTTGTTTTCCTGTTTCTTCACAGGTAATTTCTTCTTATTGGAGATCCTATTCGTTGATTTATGTTTTCTCTTCTTTCCTGTTTTACCCCTCTTCTTACTTGACATATTTTTCAAAAACACTTTTCCCTATTTGGGGATGACTTTTTTGTTGTTGTCCGTTTTCTTTTCCTAGAACCTCCGACCTGACCTGATCCTCCTTGAGTCTTTCTCTTGACTTTCTAAGTGCGTCTTCTAGACTAGCCTTTTCAACCTCTTGATTAGTCGCTCCTTTCACAGCATTATGGACTCTTTTCCCAGCCGCTGTATCAGCAAGAACATTCCTCCGTAACTTACAGCAGCTTCTGTTCCTGCTTTTAAAGCTCTTCTTGAAATATTGGGGGCGGCTGATCTTCCAGCGGCGATAGCAGTTTTATTCCAGGCACAACAATCGTTCCTAATGTTCTAAGTAAACCCCAAAACCCATTTCTTTGTGTACTTCAGCATACATTAACCACTTTGGAAGAGTACCTTATATATACGAGCTGTTTACAAAATCACATTAAACATAGATGTGAAAGCTCAATAAAACCTGGTTTAAAATCTGTGTAAGTATAAGACACATTTGATAATACATTTTTTTTTTATTTTCACAAAAATCAAGAGCCTGACAATCCTACCTTTAAATCTAAACCGAGAATCACTTTAAATGATGTACCGGATACACTCTATTTTAAGCGATATCCATCTTGAACAATGTGTAAATGTTCCCGTTCATCTTCAGGTAAAAAATAATCTAGCCATTCTATCTGACTTAGTCAGTTCTTTTAAAGATGGTACTTCTAAGAGCATGATATTATCCATATCAAAGTACTCAATTGTGGAATTCTTTGAATAAATCATTTTCCACTCTGTGGGAAAATATGCCGCTTGAACTTCAACCTTCCAATGGAATTGGTCATCCAATGTGTGCCCGAAACAAATTTAAATCCACTCGCATGATTGTCATTGATAAAAGGATTGTTATTCAGAATGATTCATGCAACTTCCATTATTTTTCTTTATTTTTCCTGTACAGTTAAAACTGATATTTCTTGAAAATAAAACTCTTTGCCGCTTATTTCAACAACTTTGATGTCAATAGAATCTATTAAATTCTTTACAATGGGTCTCTACATTAGTGCTTTAGGCTCGAACGAAGAACCAGCTACAGTGTTTGTGGTTTTAACATTTGCAATAACCAGTTTGTATTCTGCTCCAACCAATGTCGGTTTTACAATGTCACATTCTTTAAAAAACAAAAAACGAGGTAGATATATAGTTTTGAATAGACGTTTCATTCTGACCGTAGGATGAGTGTCTGCATACGATTTGAAAATGTTTATAAAGTCAATTCCCATAAATTCTGCAATTGGTCCCGCGAGATGAAAATGTACAAAGTAGTCTTTAGATTTGACTTTTGCAGTAAAAGTTAATTGAATGGAGCATCTTTGACTTTTAATCACAAATAACTTGCCAGTAATAATATCCATAGGTAGTGATTTCAAATTTCGCCACAATTCTATCTGGTTTCCTTTTCGCATCGCCTAAGTATTTCATAGCACTGTGTGATCCTCTTATTGTATCCCAATTATCTGGTAAGTAAACCATCATTGACCAATTTCCATTCAACTGTATTGGTTTCAGTAGAGTCGTACCCCATGAAAAACTTGTATTGTTTGGAAAAGCTAGATCGTTAGAATTACTTGGTAAAATCCAACTAAACCTTCCAATGATATAAAATTACATGATAAGTGTCAAGGAGTAAGTGCATCAACAATACAATACAACTCTGTTTTAAATAATGTTGTATATTGTATTTGCAGACTACAATTTGTATGATATCCTTTAAATGTTTTCAATGTCACTTGTCCAACTATTACACTTATCAGGATAGCCTAACCATTTACAAAATATTAAGTTGTGCCCTACTTTCTCCTCTTTATAATACTCTTCTCTACTTTGTAAAGAGTATCTTTATCTTTGGGTTGAAGTTCTGTATTTCTTCTTTATATAAATTTCCCTTTATTGGTTCATGATTCATATCTTTTAACTGATAATATGGTCGTTCTAAACATCTATCTTTAATATTTATAATTACAAGACTTTTTCCTTCCAATTGGGTAAGTACCCTTTTTCTAAAAAGTGATGGTAATACACTTATTCTCACATGATTTGCCTACTTTAGAATTGCGACTTACAGGTTGGTTTTATTTCTTAATACATACAATCTACCATATATCTCTAACTGATTATCTTTATTAAGTTCAACTGGTTTTATACCAATAATACGATGAATTGAATTTTTATAAGCATTTACACATTTCTGTTAGTGTGAAAGCGTATCATATTTTTTTTTTGGATAAACTTTTTACTTTTTATAATCCTATCAAATCTTGCTATAACATTGAGTTTTGTTTTATTAAATCTGGAAAAATGTTTCACTTTATATGAGTCCATGAGTTTATTATCTTTTTTTGTTGTAAAAATCTCCTTCTTTATCAGTAATCTTCGTTATCTGTAACTTTACTATTATCTGTAACTTCACTGGGATACGTCCTTTCTTAAAATCCTTTGTAGCGCCCTCTCTACGTCTTCGGCTGTTTTGTTTTTTAAAGGTTCAGCACATGCCTATTTACTGATGAGATCTACAACTGTTAATATGTATTTGTGTCCTTCGTTTATTGAGCTTGTTGGCCGCATTTCAACAATGTCGGAATGCCATTGCGAATCTAATCCATGCACTCAATTTTTATTAAGTTGAAATTGTTTTCTTCTGGGTTAACTGAGAGTATACGTATCTTGAGATTGTAACCATTCTTTAATCTTTCTCCGTGTTGTTCTTGGTCTCTCTTTTCTGACGCTCTACTACAGCCTCTATAATCCACTGAAGCCAGCTGGATGCTACACGTCGTAGTATATTTTCGCTGCTATTTTTCTCAGAGAATGTACTTTCTTTCCCTCAGTCTGGACGATTATCATCATCATCAAAATAAGATGCGCCCACCGCAAATACATCTGATAGCTTACGACCGACCACGAATAGTGATTAAAAGTGATGCCATGATTCGACATTCAATCTTATATGTCCTCGTAATTAATTCAATACACACCAATGGAGTTGTACTCACCAGCTTCTACTTCAAAATCTATTTTGTTTTCATTTAATCTATGATTTGCTTTATATTTCTTAAGTCTGGATAGAAATTCAAATTATAAATCAGGCTTTCTTGTCAATTTTTTGAGGCCCATTATCATCCAAAGATATCTGCACCAATAGTTTTCTCGAAAGAGCCATACTTTTTTCTTATAGCTAAACTAACGAGGTCGGTCAGATTAGTTCCTGACACTGCTTTATTGATTATGATAGGTTTTTTTACCCAAACTTTGTTCCATAATAGGCCAAACATTTGTTATCAAACTTTCTGCTTTTGTTGTTTATAAAATGCGCCAGTCTCCAAACCAAGAGGACTCGTATGCTTCCATAGCACTGTATACACATTTAGAAGCACGCTCTTTCACATACTGATTCTGCATCTTTTCTTCGAATATCTTTTCTTTCCTGTTTGATTCTGCTAAATCTCTAGAGTTTTTGTAGTTGCTTGAATTGTTCATGAACACTTGTTGTTTTTCATACTATCATTCTGCCAAATTTTTTTATGATCTGCGTCTGTCTGTTTAATTGTGTTTTAATTGCTTTCCATTGTTGAGCTGGTATCATAATGTTTTCATTCATTTTGGTTTTCCCAAGTAAAATCAAATTTATTTGCCGTACTTGTCGGTGGCACAATGTCAGATAAAAATATAAAAAAACTGTTGACCTCCTTTCAGCTTTGATTTGCTTTTTGTTTTTTTATCTGTCAATGCTTCTTTTGTATCCGCGAGAAAGTCTTATTCCTTCTAATGGTTATCAGACAGATTCTGTAATTCTACCTCATTTAACTTGATATTCCTTTTAAGAAATTGTTTGCTATTTCTGTCAAAAATTTCATAAATTCCTCATTTGCTTCATCTAACACAGCTGGGCAAATATATAACAGGAACATAGACAAAACATAACTGGAAAAATGGTGGCGCTTTTCTATAATATCTTTGGACATCTTGAAATCCACTCCATCAATCAATTGATTGAAAATCAATGAGCTTCAAATATTATATACAATACTTTCTCCAAATTTATCTTCCCCTAAAAGTTTGTCGCGTGCCATAAGATGTTCTGGTGTGCTTGGCTTCAAATCCAAAACGAGATATCTATATGCTTTGCTTGTTTCCTTTTGATATGCATTCACCAACTCCGGTTTTGCCATTTGTTCCGCTAAATTAGATATGCTTCTTAGATCTCTTGGGTTCTTAAAAGCCGCAAGATAATGAGTTTTTCTGTTGATCGTTTGATTACCTTCGAAATATAAATTTTGAAGTATGAGAATAAGTCAAATAAAGATGATATCTTCCTCTAGTGAATAGTGTTTCTACTACTTCTCTATCTTTTTTTACATTTCATTTCATTCATTAGATCATCCATAACCAGAAATATAGATTTTTTAAAGGCATCTTCTAATTCATGCTCAGTGGGCAGTCCTTTTTTTAATTCGATATTAGTACCCCTTGCATTGAATTCTTCCATCATATTTTTGTAAAACGGTTGATCTATTCCATAATGCCACAGTACTTTTCTGCTATATACATTTACAAATTCATTTTGCAATATATTTTTTTTTTTAAATTGCGTCTTTTCGCTACCAGTATGACCTGACACTACACAAGTTTAGGGATGAGGACATTCTAATCTGTAGAATTTATCCTTTTTAATTCTTCTTCTTTCTGGTTATACGCTGTTTCTTAAAAAAAATTATTTCTTCTTTCTTCGCTTCACTTTATGCTTTGCACCAACTTTCTGTGTCCTTCCCTTTTAATATTAAAGCTGCTTTCATCGAAAGATCAATAGCTATAGGTGCCAAGCCTCCAACAGCCAATGTTTTTAATACCAACCTCCTTGTGATGTAACCATGACAGAAAATGATAGCAGATATCAATCATGACATACGATGAAACACTTTACAAGTAACAATGCATTCAAAATCAATTCTTCCCATTCAGATCTCAACAAAACTATATCACCTATGCAAAATGGTTGATTGGCATCTATTATTCCTTTTGATTTATATTCGCTGTATTTGAAATGCATCATGCTTCATTCCAAATCGAATACATTATCAATCCGATCTATGTTCTTTCTGGCTAACATCCAAATTTTCTGTGCAAAGACAATGTCTGTACACCTTAAGAAATTTTCCCAAAGTTTTCCAGGTCTTTCACAATATTTTAACCTTACATTATTTATTTCTTTATCTTAACAGACCAGAAATGTAATCGTTAGCGCTTTACATCAAACTTTTGCCTAAAATGCAGTAGAGAAAAATACGAATTTTAAAAATTGCTTTTTATGGATATAAACTTGAATAAAAATTGAGTAAAATTCATGTATTATTATTATTAGAACTGGGAATAATTCAATGATTTAAGTTCAATTTTGACCAAAAGCCCAAGGGACAGCTCTACTCCTATGCAAAAAAAGGGGACAGATATACTTCTACCTACTACGTGTATAATTTGTTTTACATGTATGGGTGTGTAAGTTTATAGCACCCGAAGATGAATCGCCATCCGTGCATGTCCTACTGACGGCACAGTTGGTCTTTTCCTGGCAAAGTATTGCATGTTCTTTCACGTTTAATTCCAGAGGCCTCCTGGAATGAATTTAGGGTTAAGAAAGAGTTTTGATACAATGTTACAACACTAAGGACGCTTTAAAACAACTCTAACAACAAAACACTGAAATATCTATTGGACTTTGTGGAAAGGGCGATAAATCCTATTAAAATCGGTTATCAGTTTACAGCTTCCTAAGTTTTCATACATTCTTTTCAACAAAATGTAAATTTGTGATACAGGTAGTTGAAAATCTCTCCTGATCCTATGTTAATTCATTTCCTTTTATCTTATACCATGATATTTATGGAAGCACACATAAATATGATTAAACAATACCGAAACCTTTTTTATTTTCATTTAATTTCAAAATTTAGTCTAAATATGTCGTTGTTATCAACCACATCAGAAATAGTTGAAAAACTGACCAATCATAACTGTACAAATATGTAAACAAGAGGTAATGACTGCTATACACAGAATGGTACGCTAATTAACTTAAGTTTAAACGTGTTATACCGACGTAGGAATCTAAACACTAAAATTGCTTTCAGCGCCTATCTTGGTTACGTCTACGAAACTCTTTACAAACACTCATGCTAATCGTGTCCATTTTAGGTGCCCTGTCAATATGAGTATTTTTCTGGTCTCTAAATCTCAGCTTTGAAAAAGGCAATATGCACGTCACGATTTTTAAGAACTTCAAGGACCCATTTCTGAAGTTTCGGTTTGTGACAACATAAATTATGCAATTTGCACAAGTGTGCATATGAATCATAATGACTCCTATCATATGAAGTTCTCTAGGCCACGTTGCATGGACGTCAATCAGGAGGTTACAAATATATGGTATCCACATGAGTAAAAATGCAAAAAGGATTGTCAGAATCGACTTTAATAGTTTCTTGTCGTTCTCTTTGAGCATTTGATAAGTCTGATGGTTTCCTTCGCGTTTTGTGATGGTTCGAATGCCCTTACCTGTGTTATGCGCGTAATGCAAAATACGTATGTAACAAACCGTTACTACTACAAGTGGACTAACGATTCCTACAGTAGTAAGAAAAATTGTGTATGAATATGCAACGCTGTAATCATAAATGCATAATTTGTATTTCGGGTCAAAAATATGGCTTCCCCATCCAAAGAGACTTGGCACACCGACAGCAAAACATGTCAGCCACAAGAGTATCAACATCAACGGAATTGTAGCATCATTGTAGATGAGCTTATAAATGTGGCGGTGACAAATTATGATGAATCTATTGAAGCTGATTGCTGCAAGACTCCACAACGAACAAGAGCATCTGAAAAGAAATACAAAATATTATTGTAAGAATTGTAGACGGGAATGCGGTTGTTTTCATGTAAAAATCCTTAAACATTCCGGGAGATGTCAAACTTTTGTTGTAAACTGAAATACACCAGAGCATGAAGCTGCTTAAACATTTTGTCGCGCGCAGATGCACCTCTTATATCATGGGAGTCGCCCATCGAATGACGTAAACAGTCACTACATTATTCTTGATAATTTGATTCGATGCGGCTGTATGGGCAGCTATCGCCGCCAAAATTAATTGAACAGCAAAATCGACTTTCAAAACAAAAAAACAACGCAAAAATAAAATGAAAGCAAAGATTAAACATAACAAAACTCGAAAACGAACAATTTACAATTCAAAATCGAGCAAAATCAAAGGTAAATACTTCACCAATTGGAAAAATAATAATAATAATAATAATAATAATAAAGTACTTATACAGCGCCATTACTAAAAAGATATTCTATCGCGCTTTCCAATCAAGATGTAAAATAATAAAACACACTGAGAAACTGCCGAAAGAACCAAAGAAAATGTACTAAAAAAAATGTACTAAAATATAAACCAATTTTATTTTAGTTTAATCTTAAAGACTTGAATCTTGAAACATTTGTTAAGTTAGAACTTTTTAAATTTCAACAATTCAAAATTGTAAACTTTGACATCAAAACATTGATTGACAGCAAAATAAAAAATAAGAAAACCAACATTTGAGAAGTAACCTGATGAAATCACTTCCCTGATCAAATGAAGAAGAAATCCAACATCGTGAAACTGATCCTGAGGGCAATTTCGGGATTTTTTATCAACAAAGGTTGACCTACCTTTTTGAATGAGGGGCATTTAAATATCGTTGTTGCTACTATAATTGTTGTCTATTTACTTTCTATTTTATATTCTGTACGCTCGATGTGGAATTTTTACCCCGTACAAAGGGTTCCTGGGGCGAGTACATTTTGTCCTTGTTTCTTCCAATAATCAACGACATTCAGGTCGCAAAGCCGTGGGATTTTGTAAACTAGAGTAAACATTGACTGATTTATGGAGATTTGTGCTTCTTCCTTATTTCATGCAGACTATTGAATGCAATGCATTTCTTTATAATCTATGATCTACTTCATGAAAAATTGTAGTGCGATAGAATAGAGCAGAGGCGTAGGAAGCGCAGGGAGGTCAAAATTTTCCGAAATTAAAGAAAATTCTCGAAAATGAAGGACTTTGTTCGAAAATGAAGCAAATCTCTCTGAAATTGAAGAGTATTTCCCAATTGGCAGCAATTTTTGTCACAACATTTTAGAATAAAATTCCATCAATACCGTAACCTGCGTATTAAGCGCCCTGCTCTAAGAAGCGCCTATTCAACGTTTTTTCTGACTGATAACACAGTGTTTTAATTAAATTTGAAGACTTAAAATAAGTTCTGTTACACTATTTGCGTACTTTTTGTCTGACGCTCACGTGTGGTGGTTATTACACGGCTAGTATAGAACCAGTTTACACAATCTAGTTCGAACAGTGCATTGTGCGCGGCCCTGGAGCTTATTAGGAAGAAACTTTGGGCTTAAAAATTGGTGCAATTTTATTTTCGTAAGCGCCCCAGGCGCTTATTACCTCGGTTACGATAATTGCAAAGAACTCACTTTCCTATGTCTCTGTGATGTGCAAACACTAATACTTTGGATCGGCTGTCTAAAATGATTCACGATATTCTTATTTACAATTTAACGAAGCAACGATAAAATGGAGATATTCTAAAGAACAAGTACAAATAGGACTGTAGGAAATGTAATTCAAACCAACCATGGTTTTTGTCATTTTACGTCATCAAATCCACCGTAGATTTGAAAAGAACACGGTCAAATAGTCAATTGATATCTGTTTTTATTTCAAAATACCCACGTGACCTCAAACATTTCCCATTAACATTACCTAATCATAAGTTGAATGGCGGTCCTTATGAATCGTAGTGAATACAGATCTACAAGCTATTGTGTATTTATTTTTACACCAACATCGCCCGGACTGTTAAATGGCCAGACGATTGGATAAACGATTTCATTTTACTGTGGGTAAACGCAATTGAAGGATAACGAAATCGTTGCTACTCGATTCTGACTCAATGGTCTTTCAAAAACGCTTTTGTCACGGATACACATACAAGGTATGCTCGTAAGCGAAATGTATCAGGTTTGTCTCCTGCTGCGCGTTCTGCATCGTGTCCTTGACCAAGAAACTTCACACTCCTTGCTCTAGTCCACTCAGCAGTAAATGAAGACCAGCACTTCTGGAGAGTATTTCATCTGTGTTCGGCTGGAATCCTATCCAGAAGAATCATGTGCTCTCATCCGTTTACGCCAAGGAAACCGGGCCTTCAAGACTCGAGAAAGGATTTAAGTTTTAATATCTACAATGTAGTGATGTCAACGGTCAACATAATACACATTTTCCTTTTACCATATTAAAATACACAAACGAAATAAGATAGCTAATTCCTTTTTGACTAAGAAATATTAGCATAGCAGGACAACATTTCCAACATTTCAAAGATTCTCTATTACTTGCCAAATATATAAAATAATATCAATATGTTTTTCGCTTCTTTTGGGGGACAACTGCGGAGTGTAATTTTTGCAGCATATCAGGTCAAATAATTGATTAAAATGAGTAAATTCTGGAAAAATTGTAAGTGGTACTATTGGCTTGGTACTTGGTGGGGGTAGTGGAAGGCAATATGGGGTTGTTTTCCGCACAAAATAACATATCACTTAGCCCTTACTCTACCACGCGGCGATGATATCGCCGTTTTGAAACTACCTCTTTTCCAAAAATAAAATCGGGACCTTACCAATATTCTATAAGGCTTCAAAAAGGCTCATTGCAAAGATCTCTGAAAGATATTTCATAAAATTGTGTTTTTTTTTTTGGGGAAGTGGGGAGGGGTCTATACTAACATTTTTTCGGCAAATTTTGTCCAAACATTTAGAAATTTACCTTTTTGTTTCAAATGTCCCGAAAAATACATATGTTTGAAAAATTTACAAAAATTGCTTAGAAAATAAATTTAGATATTTCATTTTTATATATACCATATATACAAGTCATACTGTCCAAATCTAATTACATTTTGCTCGTACCTAGTCATTATTTTCAAATTATTTGTAAAATATGTAAACTTTTGTGATTTTTAGTAATTTGTGTGATCCACCCCTATATCGTAATACAAAGTTTCAAAAACCATTCTGTAGCGTAAACAACGTGCTTTTACATGGATTGATGCAATAAAAGACATACCCACTCGATCGTTGCTAAAATGTTTTATAGCTACGTCACTCTACTTATTTTTAGATTTTTTGGACATTTACGTTGAGGCGACAAGAATGTGTATTCTGAATCTTGTTTGAAAGTGAAACTGAGGATTAGGAAAAGGCAGAAGGTTATCGCCAATGATGGAGATCTGTTAGCACCTGGATCCTACCTAGAAGAGGCCTAAAGATGATCAGAACCAGGTAAAATGATTTTTTCAAATTTCTAATATCGCGAGTGCATTTTTCAAACTTCATACTTACTAACGTTACTCGTTAGGCTTTGCGTTAGGCATAGCTATTGTTAGTTCTGATCCGTTCAAAATTAGGCAAAAGCAATGTAATTTAGCTGGGAGTATTTACTTGTAATGATTATAAACAAGTATATGGGTCACTAAAATCCGACGTGGTTAACATGAATTGTCTTTATTATAGTAATTTTGGATGCAACTTTACAGATCAATCTTTGATTTGTAGTGCAACAATGCCTGTATATACCTATTTCGCGAATTCTCGATTCCATGTTATGGGGTTGTGGTGCAGTGGAGTAGGATTAAACATTTAAGGGGAAAGGGTCCCATGTTGTTGGAAAGAGAGACATGTTGGGGCAACATACCAATGGTGGGGGCCAAGCTGTCCCATGTAGGGGGAAGTTATTTTCTTTGAAGGAATTTGGATCCCAGAAGAGGGCCATATATTTTTTTCGAGGGGGGGGGGGAAGGGGGAGATGGCATTTCTCTTGGTTCTCCCTCCCTATATATATAAGCCAGAACCCCCACCCCACCCGACCCCCTGTTTTTTTTTGGAAACAGTTGAAATTGTACTTCTCTGAAGGATTTATCTGTATTTGGACAAATTGATTGACATTTCATTTGCGGTACCAACTCACAGAAGGATTCCAAGTTTGGCCACGTTAACATGATTACTGATGCTTTAAACCATTTTTGAGTACCTTTTCACTGAGAATTCCTACAGGAATTAACCAAAGTAAGTTTCAACAAGACTTTCAGTATATCCTGAATAAATATAAGTATTTTTAAAGCTTTCAATGGCTAAAATTGGTTTATAAACTAAAAATTTCAAGCCTGCGCATAATAAATGAGGTAAATTAGCTAATTTGCATATCATTTGCATAACATTTTTATTGAAATTTGGGTGTAAACGTTTTCTATTTTTATCATATTAGTTGTGTGCATCATAGAAAAGAACAATGCATGTTTATAAGAAAGTATAGTGCCAAATCTTATCAGATAGATCATTGTCAAAATCAGGTCAAATTTTAGGCCAAAAGATGTCAAAAAATTAAAATTGACGTATGAATTTTATTCTTGCTCGAAAAAAATCAAAAGTATTATCAAATGAAAGGTCATTTCAACAATTCATAAATTGTATTAATAATTTGTTTCTCATAAGCCACAAGAAAGCAGAATATCACAAAGATAGCAGTTTTAGGATATCTAATAATCTCAATCAATGACCTCATTTGCATAAATTTGCATAATTCACCAGATAATTTTGCAAACCAACGTAAATTTCAGTCTTAGCTTTCATATAACATCAACTTATTACAGTAGAAAATGTAGATACATTTGTGAAAAAGCCCCCTTTCCAAAAAATTCCCTAAAATAACAAATGTAAGGGTTGAAGGTCAAAGGTCAGGTGGTCAAATAATTTATTTAAAATGGTAAATTATGGTCGGTCACATGTCACGGAAAAACCGTAATTTCGTAATGCAGAGTTACACATGTGGAAAGTGTAAGTGTTATCGAGTTGATACTTGGTGAGTTGGCGGAGGGTGATGCAGGGTTGTGTCCCGCACATGAGCCATGTCGCTTAAAGGTGAGAGGTTAGAAGTGGTAAAATTTGGTCTGTCGCATTTTACAGAAAAAAAACGTATGTACAATTGAGTTGCTTTTTGGTGGGTTGATTAAGTATGACGTAAAGTTATGTCCCGCAAAATATGTGACATGTAGCTTAAAGATCAGAGGTCAAACAATGGTCAACTTTGTGTCACGATTCCTGTAAAAACTTGAAGTGATATTGTATTGGTTATTTATTGTTCTTAGGTCAGAAAAGCAATTAATTTCAAATAATGCATTTTATAAATATTTTGCTTGAAAAAACAGTTGCTCATTTTACAAAACATATAAAACAGAGGCAATAAAGTTAGCAAATCTGTGTATTGCAATCCTGTTTTAAAACGTTTACTACTTTTATAATTAGTTATAGTCTGTTTTATAATCTGTAATCTACCTAGGAAGGCTTCCTAGAATTCTTGATACATTTGCAGTGAGCATCATTCAAACAATTTTGAGTCCATATCTTCAGTCAAGATTTGTATTATGGACTTTGAAAACTATATTGAACAATTACTTAAAAAATCATGTTGAGAAAACAGGTAGCTTAGTCAACTGAGCGCAAGACGCACTTGCTGGCTATTCCACGTTCGGCTCCAACAACGACTTAAAGAGGCGAAATCGTCATATGTGCACAATATTCATAATTACTTTTAAGTTTTTTAATTGGTTGAAATTTGCTGCGCGATTCGTTGTCTCTTATTGCAAGGTATATAGTTATTTAAAACGCCTTGAAGGTCACTACACGAGTTAGCCCAGTTAACTACGTCAATTGGAAGCAATTTTTATCTTATAAACAGTCGTGAGTTCGAGCCCCGGTAGAATCGTTTATTGCGACTTTTGCTTTTATCTTCTTCTTTTTTTTCCTCAGTAATTTTGATTTGGTGACTATTATTGTAGTATTATCATACTAATATTTCACTTTCGCTTTCTGACAAACGCATTGAAAAAAAAGAAGAAGTTTGTCGACACAGTAACGTAATGCCCTGTATGTAATTCGGCACACACAACGTACATGCTAGTGTCTGGCTGTACAAACCATGGAGTTCTCTTCAAACTTCATGTACAAACTGACGGTTGGTCGGATCTTGCGTCCACAACCGGAATTGACGTCAAATATCGCATCCCCCAATTTTACCGTATTTTAATGAGACAAGCCTCCCTCTTTAACCCGTATACAGATATCCAAGACGATACGCTGACATAAAGTGCAGATTGTCTTATGCAAAACACCTTCTCCCCATCCAAATTTTGGGAAAGGTGGCCAATGGTTAAATGACGCTCACCATCCATCGAATGATGATTCAGCGGTCCGGACGGCAGGATTCCTGACCCTCTAACTAGTTCTCTGGTCTCTCTGGTCACTTTACGAAAAAAGCAGGGTAAAAATCCATTGTTCATCTGCTTGGGTTCTGGTCAAAATATTCATGTTTCCCCATACAATGTATGTTAGCAGACTAAATATCGGTCTGTACATATATCGAAAAAAAAGAATCTGCTCGTGCGAAAACACATATCAGTTTTTTACAATAATTTATATAATATCGTAAAATCGAGTCTAAAAATCGTTATATTTGATTGATATGCTAAAACAAATAATAAAAGCATTAAACTTTCAAGATCAAATTTATTAGGAAGACAAATTTCAATTGCTTATTGAAGAACATGTTCGATAAAACAAAAACAGTAGAACTGACAGGCAATTTGCATCAAAGAAATGACGTTGTGCAAAATGCAATAATATCAAATCCCTTGATAAATGATACCGAAGTACTTTCAAAAATTGTGTTGGTAATTAATGATAATAATTGAATAGTCTACTGTAAACCGTCATCAAAATCTCCTAACAACGTGACTGAGAAAGATTTTGACAGGTTTCGAATAAGTTCAAGGACAAATTTTGGAGATCATTTCCAAATAAACAATTATTCTTCCGTTGCAAAGATATTTTCCACTTTAATGCTTCAGATTTAGAATAAGAACGTGACATGTATGATGATATGATTTACGCCAGTATTACCTGCTTTCGTCTTTTAACATTAAATTAAACATTCTAACAACTCTTCCGTAAGAGAATAGCAACAAATGGTTTTAGTTTTTTGTACTAAAGATTATGGACATATTATTGTTACTAACGAAATATATTTTGAAAAGGTTGAATGCAAAGTTAAGAGAGTTTTACTTTTTCAATTTTTTTAAAATAATTTAGAATTAGAGTAAGAACGTGGCATGTTTGATGACATGTTTTGCGCCACTATTATCTGTTTTGGTCTTAATATTGAATTAAACATTCTAACAACTCTTCCGTAAAAGAATAGCAACAAATGATATGACTTTTTGTAGTACAAATTATGGACATATTATTGTTACCAACGAAATATATTTTGAATCAGTTGAATGCAAGGTTGAAAGAGTTTTACTCTTTGATTTTTTTAATAATAATTTAGAATTAGAATAAGAACGTGACATGTCTGATAACATGCTTTACGTCAGTATTACCTGTTTTCGTCTTTTAACTTTGAAGTAAACATTCTAACAACTCTTCCGTAAGAGAAGAGCAACAAATGATTTTAGTTTTTGTACTAAAAATAATGGACATATTATTGTTACTAACGAGATATATTTTGAAAGTGTTGAATGCAAGCTTGAAAGAGTTTTACTCTTTCAATTTTTATAATAATTTAGATTTAGAGTAATAAGGTGACATGTTTAATGACATGTTTTACGCCAGTATTACCTGTTTTGGTCTTTTAACATTGAATTAAACATTCTAACAACTCTTCCGTAAGAGAATAGCAACAAATGATAGTTTTTGTATTAAAATTATAGACATATTATTGTTACTAACGAAATATATTTTGAAACGATTGAATGCAAGGTGAAAAGAGTTTTACTCCTTTAATTTTGTTATAATGATTTAAAATTAGAATACAAACGTGATATGTTTGATGACATGCTGTACGCCAGTATTACCTGTTTTCGTCTTTTAACATTGAATTAACATTCTAACAACTCTTCCGTAAGAGAATAGCTACAAATAATTTTACCTTTTTGTACTAAAATTTATGGACATATTATTGTTACCAACGAAATATATTTTGAAACGCTTGAATGCAAGGTTCAAAGAGTTTTACCTATGAAAATTACATATGACATATCTTTGGAGAGGCTTGTGAAGATTTTCGTTAAAAACCTCTTAGATATGAGCTTGCTTAGATACATTTCTCACAAAACAAGTTGATACAGGTGGTATTTATTCCAGATCCCAAGCAACACTGTCTTCAAGGAACCCGGTATGCAACAAAGAACATCACAACGCGTGCACACTTGGTGCAAATCATGAGTATTTATTGTCTTGATTTACATATTTGTATCTGAGGCCACAACTGGAGGACCAAACTCCATATGTTCAACTATATCTGTTTTAAGTTCAATTGTGAAGATCAGTTATTCATATATGGTGCATATTTTCTTCTATGCAAATTGTTTGTCATGTTTGTGGCTTTGTTTGTTTTCTTGATTGAATTAATGGTCAATGTATTTACAAGAATTCCATGCACTCTTAATCTATCCAATACAAATTATTTAAAATTACATTGGAGGTAATTATTTACATGTCCACAAGAAGAGCTCTGAAATAAAAGAATAAAAAACTGAGCTCTGTCGTTTAAATAGCATTGTCTCTACTACTAGTCTGCTAGTTTAGTGCGAAAATCAAACACATGATAAAACAGCTCAATAGTTACTTACTGTACTTCCAAAAGTGTACCCTGTGATGTTTCCACATTCATAATAGGCCTACGATATGTACAAATTCCAGAAAGGGAAAATTATATATACAACAAAAAAAGCACTGGGCATCTATTTGGTGTTGAAGTTGCATTGTTGTTTTACTTACTCAGTCCGGAAGAAATTATGGAGGCCGCCATTTTAACTTGTGATTACGTTAAGTCAATGAGATTTTTACTGAGAACGCGGTGGGTATTTTTGAAAGGAAAAATCGATATCAAATGAATATTTATTAGATTTCCACATATATAGTAGGCCTACGATATGTAAAGATTCCAGAAAGGAAGAAAGTGTATATACAACAAAAACGACCTTTTTAATTTCACCATGGACTTCGCGACAAAATAACAAAAGACTTCCGTTGACGTGTCGTTCACCTTTTAAACAACCCTCTTGACCCATTATTCTTTGTCGGCTTAGTCATGGTTAATACCGTGTATATGCGCGTTTTCAGAATTTAAAAAGGCGGCATGCATGGATTGTAATGAATACTTTGCTCCAAGTTATGCTGGATTTCTTATTACACAAAAAATTGGATTTCTCCCGGATATTTTTTACAGGTGAGATGATTCAATTCCAAAATGAAGAACCATGATTCGCAAATTGTTGTGTAATTACTAGCACACCCTTAGTAATTTTAGGTGCCTATTCAGCAAAATACAAAGAGCACTGTCATAAAATAGAATAACAATCTTTTATATATAGAATTTGACTCCTAGTATTTACGTTTCTAAGTTATATAGTAAATATTTGTAGTGCATGCATGGTGTAATGAATCAAAGTTGCTTTGTACATGCATCAAGTGGCAATTAATGTCATAGTAAGAATCCATTAAAAGACTTATCTAACATTAACCATTTTTGAGGAACAACCGTGATATTCACTGCACACATTTAAGTAATAATTGCTGAAATGGATGCAACAAATTTAAAGCAGGGGAGTACGAATCATGAAGCGCCTGTGTTTTGATGAAAATCTTGATAATTTGAAGATAAACAGCTCTTTGATCTTCACATATGAATTCTTACTTTTATTCAAAATTTATGTTATTAAACATGATAAGATATTACTGAGTGATCTATTAGGGCTATCCAATGTTGATAGAATTTTACTTCGTGCGGACAGAGGGTGAGAAAATGATTTGAATACTTTTAAATATTGTTTTGGCCTATGCGAGTACTGTAATACATTATTATGTCTCTTTTAGTTATAGTAATGCTAACCAACTTCTACAAAGATGATCAACTTAAGGGTACATATTATTGATGATTTACGCTCGTGGCAAACGTGTAAACAGCTCTTTCATCTTCACATATGAATTCTTACTTCCATTTGAAAATTATGTGATTAAACATGATAACATATTCCATTCAATACTAAAATAAGGCAACATTGAAAACTTTCAATATAATTCCTTTTCTCTAACGCTTGTTGTCAATTGGTGTAAAATCATCTTACTAAAACGAACCAGGGGTATTTATCCAAAAATGTGTGCCATAAACAATTAAATGACCCAATGGTCTACGGAGACTCCCAAGTAGGATGTATGCAAAGACCTTAATGAAACCTGGTATAAGACATTACTGATATAATGAATGTATTATGATTAGTCTGATAAAAAAAACATTATCTTGCAGTTGTTTATTTTCAAGCAGCCCATTAGTTAGTTTGTTTAGGTAGCAAACAGGACCGCCGCTAAGATCTCTTTACTTGAAAGACTCATTGTATAATTCATCATTGTATGAGTTTTATTTCTTTATTTTATGATGATATTGTAAGAAAGTTACCAATCATGTATTTATTTTCCTATGTATAGTTAGTTACAAATGTTCTTTGCAATTTTATAGGTTATCCTATGATTTCAGTTGTATACAGTGTATATCTCGACCTCTTGTTTGTGTATTCCTTGTGTTTTTCATTATTGTTGCTCAGGTCAAATCTTTAAGTGAGTCTTATGAATATTTACTGAGCCACAGATGTGACTTACTGAGCAGCAAGGAATTACATTGATAGTGAGCCACAATAGTATGATGAATTAGAGAGAATGAGCAGTAAGGTTTAAGCGAAGAATTTTTCGGTATGAAAAAGGCAAGACATTTTAGGCTTAAGTGGAATATAGCCATAAGAAAAGAACAGTACAGAGTTCATGTCTTAGTCTTAGAGTAGAAACAGTGCAGTTATCAGTCTTATGGTAGAAACAGAATAGAAATAGTGTAGCAATAAGTTCAAAAGCCGTCAAACAGTGATGCCAAATAGTCAGCTGTATGAAGGCAGTTACAGTAATAAAGTGTATCAACTCAGCAGATCATTGTCTTGGCTATTCATTGAAGCTGTCTATAATGTGGTATATCAACTATACGGCTTGACGTTACAATATTGACACAATTTTCTAATAAGATCGTGATTGCTGCAGGCTGTGTGTTTGAAAATTTCAGGTCTGTGAAATTTAGGCTTTCATAGATTAGTTCCTTTAATGAGACATGAAAGTTTAAAGGAAATACGAGGCAAGATTTAAACAACTTCAAACTTAAAGATCATTACAACGTAATCAGTTCAGGAGAAGTTCAAAACAGAACTAAAGGGTTCCTTAAATGATGAAATTTTCATAAGATGGACATCGCCATTTTGTGATATTTTCCATGATGCTTTGCTATGCTAACGTAAAACCTTATGCAGTGTTATAACTTGAAAATTTCAATAATATTTTTTTCCCGGCAAAACTTAAAATCCGGTGATAAACCTTTACTCCGCCGCTTTTGAATTATGGGGAGAAATTGGGAAAAAACAGGTTTTTTGGCGCGAAACAGCCTTTTAAAAATTCAAATATTTTCAACAGTATAATTCATTGTCGTTGAGATTGCAGATTATAAGCAATACAATTACACATCACAATATCTTACATTCTATATTGCAGCAGAAATCAAAAGGTTGTCTGGTTCCGATACCTGATTTTTTAGAAGCTGTTGTAGTACAGATGGGATGATAGCGCTATTTCATGGGCTCCTATTAAATGCCACTTCTTTCATTATAATCATTATCTGAGGATCCTGAAAACTGCGTAATTTTATTTTGTTATTCACTTAGAGCCCCCAGTGAGACGACATTTTAATTTAAGGGCAGCATGTTTCTCGGTCCCTTCCTCTCCAAAGACTAAAATGTTGAATAGTGTAATAATATAAAGCAGGGTTTAAAGCAATATCAACTTTGGGCCCCAGTTGTGCAAATGACTCTTTGATGTCAATTTCACCCTCCCGTAGTTGTGGCAATGAATCTTTGATTGGTAGGTGCTAATACAGTGTAAATATATGTGTTTCAAATTGACTAGTTTTTACATTAAGTTTTTAAATGTAGATAAGTATGTTTGGTATTTTACACTCAGTCTTCAACAGTTAAGGTTATATAGAGATACGCCACCTGTAATTAACTGATGAGGACCCGGTGGGAATTTAACTAGAGACATATAACTTGGCAATGTCATGATATGGCCACTAAACAAAGTATTTGTTTCTTTTAGGCTTTTTGATAATTAAACAAGTCACCAATGATGACAAACCCGTGAAACCTCTTTGCAACTGTTGTGATTAATCATTATTGAAAAGGAATGCACTTTAAAGGTGGCAGCCTTGCCACTGTGACCGTCTATTAATTCATCTAGTATTTGTCCTAAGAAAATAATTTAATGCTATTATAGACGATAAACAAAAAAAATTAGATTTATCAAAAGGTTATAATTCACAATCGTATAAACGAGATTATTTTGAGAGAAATTTACAGGTTGTGGGTGGAGTCAAGAGATATATTTTTTGATGTGAAAATTAAATTAGATATGATGTATCTAAAACATAAGCATGTGCATTATCTAATGACATAAGCATGATAAATAACAAGCAAAACTAGTACATGACTTGTCCTTCTCCTTAAAAATTTGTTCCAGCAAATTATAGCCACAAACTTCATGTAGCAAATAATGAGACCACTTATCCTAATTAAAATAACCACTCAACTACACAATAAGGACTTCATCCATTGCTACTTTAATACTCAACACCTACTTCCACAACAACCCAGGACCAAATGGAGAATTAGTCAAATGGAGCCATTGATAAGGAAAATTCGATCGTAATTGTTTGTAGTTTTCAGAATAAAGAAAATAAAAAGGAAAAGTCTCACTCGATCTGCTTATATATCAGGTCGAATCTTACTATTTGAAAATTTAAGGAGCATAACAACTAATGCATGCATTTGTAAAGATTTGCAAAGCTCAATATTTTTGCACTAAGTTCCACCAACTCAATAATATATATGATATCTATACCAAAAACAATAGAGATCATCTTTAAGTCATGATTATTCAATGTGCTAAGTTTGGCATGTCACTGATGATAACGTGTTTACAAGATGTTTTCAGTAAAACCACATTATGCCCTGCTCACATTTCATATCAGTGATTTTACACATTAAAAAAATGGTTATTTGCACCAACCCCAACAACTTATCTATGCCAAAGAAGATACACAACAGATATATGGTTATCAAAATATGAGCATTTGAAGATTTTTACATTTTTAGCTTTCGTGCTTACAAGCAAAGCGTCACAAACATACATACATGCATGCATACATATATACATGCATGCATACAGAATTGCATACATACATGCATGCATACATACATACATACATACATACATACACACACACATACATACATACATACATACATACATACATACATACATACATAATTGCATACATACATGCATACACACATTCATCCTTGCATACATACATACGTGCATACATACATACATTCATACATGCATACATACATACGTGCATACATACATACATACATACATCCATCCATACATACATACATACATACATAATTGCATACATACATGCATACACACATTCATCCTTGCATACATACATACATACGTGCATACATACATACATTCATACATGCATACATACATACGTGCATACATACATACATACATACATACATACATATACACACACACACACACACAGAAACGCAGGCAGTTCGCTTTGCTTAAGCGGACTGAAAGAAATCAGTGTTTGGCCTCAAAACGCGCGTCTGGGTTTGACATTTCGCAGTATTGACTTAAAAGTCAGTGTTAGAATTAAACAAAGTCAGTGTTAGGCTTAAAAGTGCACGTTAGGGTTTGAAGTTTCACGGTTTAGGTCTTAAAAATCTGCGTTAGGGTTGAAAAATCAGTGTTAGGCTCAATATTCCGTCTTAAGGCTAGTAGTAATGCCAAAGAAGATACACAACAGATACATGGTTATCAAAATATGAGCATTTGAAGATGTTCACATTTTGCCATCTACGGGTCATGACGCATCAATGTGCCAAATATGACATGGTGTAGCAGTACTGTTCAGGAGATTTCGTGCTTACAAGCAAAGCATCACAAACATACATACATGCATGCATACATATATGCATACATACATACATAATTCCATACATACATACATATATGCCTGCCTGCATGCATACATACATACATGGATGCACACATACATGCATACATACATACATACATACATACATACGTACCTACCTACCTACCTGCATACATGCATACCTAGCTACCTACATACATCCACGCATACATACATACATACACACATTTTTCCACACGACTGCATAGGTTCCTGATACTGAGAGTATCGGAACCAAAAATGGTCTCTCACATAACTTCTCTGTATATCGTTATCGCAATAAATAAACAAAACGACTGCAAGACGTTTATCATCTGAGGTATATTACAGTCTCTCCCAGTAATGATATATCCAGGGTAACCTTTTTGTTAACGGCGTTTGTCTTAATGAAGAAGAAATAGACCCATAGTGAGGGCGTCTTTTTGGTGACTGTTGTCAGATATCCATTGACCTGTGATAATATTTAAGATTCTTGATATCTACTGGAAATAGATATTGAAGTTAGAGATGTTTTGTAGCTCTCCACGTTGGTCAAGAATGTTTGCCGAATACTTTAAGGTCTCTAGAAAATTGCACTCTCACTTTTTGAGTCACTTTCCGTACCGTCCTCCAAACCAAATAACCAGGTAATAAAATGTAAAATGTGATCTCTTACCCCATTAAACAAATAGATCCGGCGATTTTGCAAAGCAACAAGTTTTCCAGCAGTGTACTTCTCCTCTCGTCTAGGCCAAACACTCCAATGATGAATGTGAATAGAGAGGCGCACAAATCAGCAAGTGCAAGATTAATCAAAAAAACACTTCCCGAACATCGAAGACGCTTATATGAACAAATAGCTCCAATTACGATACAATTTCCAATTATACCGAATATTCCCATAGACAAAAATATAGCAGGAAAAATCGGAATTCTTGTATTTGAAAATATTTCGGGCATAGAATCATTGTAATCCATTTTATTATGGATTAGATTTGCTTCAGGTTGATGTAGATACTTGATTACAAAGAAAACGAAAACGATTGTAGCAATACGCTCTTAACTTCTTCAAATACTCCTAATAAAATGGTATACACTTGCAATTCGATCTGTAACATTACTATTTATTCAAACATGTAAAGAAGTAAAAAGAGGCGCAATGATGACTCAGTGGTTAAGGAGTCATGTTCGTGTGTAAAAGGTACCGGGTTCAATTCCCCCGCGAGCCTTGCATTGTGCCTTTGAGCAAGACACTTTACTCAGCTTGATCCAGATCACTCCGTTGTAAAATGAGTACCAGCACTGCTGGTGAGTTGATGTGCTATGAACTGGCGTCCTGACCTGGGGAAGTCGTGTGCACTCATCCGTTTACTCCAGGGATATTAGCCTATAATGGCTCAGATGGATTGAACATAACTTCTTCAGACACTCCTAACAGAATCTTACATATACACTTCCTTTTGTGAAATTACTATTTGCTTTAATACAAAACAAGTAAAAACTATACATTATACAATAGTCATTTAGACGATAATGAGAGGGATGAAACTCACACGAGCTTTTTAGTGATTTTAAAGTAAATTTACAGATCTTTGAGCAAATTACCTATGACGCAAATCATCAATAAACTGAAAACCAATCCACTGTATTATTCTCATATGTCGCAGCCAAGTATTCATTGATACTATATTAAGTTTAATTTTCTTCCGGTGAAAGAAATTAGGAGTATAGTCATTCTGAGGTGGAAAACATTGTATTACTCAAGGTGCGTGTTCTCTTAATTGTTAATTGCAAAATCTTCTCAAATTAATGATTAAAAATCCACGGACGCATAAATGATAGACTGAATGGCTGAAATGATTGACATGTGATTTTAAGGAATTTATAATACGTTTGTAAATATTTATAAATTAAGGTACGAGTTTTTGATTACGGGTAGCATATATGATTTCTAATTACAATGTAGATGTTTCCGTTTTTCCCGGAATGATCATCTACCGTGTTCTAATACTCCGCTAAATGAACTGCCATATTCGTATTTAAAAAAAAAAAGGCATCTACCCTTTCTAAAAATCTTATTGAATGATCTACCATTTTCTATTTTTTCCCGAATGATACAATGTAGCATTTCCCATTAATCATCTACCGTGTTTAAAAACTAAAAGAGGTACCATTTTCCATGATGATCATCTACCGTTTTCTAATATTCCGCTTAATGATATACCATTTTTTTTTCTTTTTCGAATGATAAAATGTAGCATTTCCCACTTTTCCAATAATCATCTACCGTGTTCTAAAACTAAAAGAACTACCATTTTCCATAATAATCATATACCATTTTCTAATATTCCGTTTAATGATCTACCATTTTCCCGGTCGATCATCTACCGTTTTCTCATATTTTGCTTAATGAGCTACCATTTTCTCATTTTCCGGGTTGATCATCTACCGTTCTCTAATATTCCGCTTAATGATCTACCATTTTCTCATTTTTCCGGTTGATCATCTACCGTTTTCTAATGTTCCGTTTGATGATCTACCATTTTCTCATTTTCCCAATTAATCATCTACCATTTTCTAATATTCCGCTTAATGATCTACCATTTTCTTATTTTCCCGGTTAATCATTTACCGTTTTCTAATATTCCGCTTAATGATCTACCTTTTTATTCGTTTTCCCAATTGATCATCTACCGTTTTCTAATATTCCGCCTAATGAGCTACCATTTTCTCATTTTCCGATATTCATCTACCGTTTCTTAATATTCCGCTTAATGATCTACCATTTTTCATTTTTCCGGAGAACCATCTACCGTTTTTTAAATATTCCGCCTTAATGATCTACCATTTTCTTATTTTACTGCTTGATTATCTACCGTTTTTTAATATTCCGCTTAAAAGTCTACCATTTTGTCTTTTTCCGTGTTGATCGTCTACCGTTTTCTAATATTCCGCCTAATGATCTACCATTTTCCGGGTTGATCATCTACCGTTTTCTAATATTCTGCTTAATGATCTACTATTTTCCCATTTTCTCGGTTGATCATCTACCATTTTCTAATAATCCGCTTAATGATTTACCATTTTCTCATTTCCCTGGTCGATCATCTACCGTTTTATAATATTCTGCTTAATGATCTACCATTTTCTCATTTTTCCGGTTGATCATCTACCGTTTTCTAATATTCCGCTTAATGATCTACCATTTTCTCATTTTCCCGGTTAATCATCTACGTTTTCTTATTATTTCGGTTGATAATTTACCAATTTCTCATTTTTCGGGTTGATCATCTACCGTGTTCTAATATTCCGCTTAACTGCTTAATCATCTACAATTTTCTTATATTTCCGGTTGATCATTTACCGTTTTCTAATATTCCGCTTAATGATCTACCATTTTCTCATTTTCCGGATTGATCATCTACTGACCGTTTCTAATATTCCGCTTAATGATCTACCATTATCTCATTTTTCCGGTTGATCATCTACCGATTTTTACATATATACTGCTTAATGATCTACCATTTTTTTTATTTTCCCGGTTAATCATCTGCCGTTTTCTAATATACCGCTTAATGATCTACCATTTTCTCATTTTCCGGGTTGATCATCTACCGTTTTCTAATATACCGCTTAATGATCCACCATTTTCCGGGTTGATCATCTACCGTTTTCTAATATTTCGCTTAATGAGCTACCATTTTCTTATTTTCACGGTTGATCATCTACCGTTTTTCAATATTCCGCTTAATAATCAAGCATTTTTCTTTCTTTTTTCTAAATCATGATATCAAAACTCATCCCATGCAATACATTTTCCCTGCCGTTCAACTCCTTATGGATCCATCTCGTCTTTCGTAAGTTTTTTTTTTATATGTTTATCAAAACAGCATCAAAACCTAAAGGGGAAATCTTGTCTCAAGAAAGCTGCTTGAGCTTCACCAATCAATCTGATTATACTTTAATGACGCTACTTCCGCAGCGGCTTGTCGATATATGGCCATGAAGTAAACTGAACCACAAATTATATCATTGCTTTTTTTAGGCTTAGGTTTGCCAAGGTTATAACGGAAAAGTATATATTTTCCCACAAACAGGGAGGTTTTGGAGCAGAACTATTCTCACCCTAACAGGTTATGCTTATGCTTTATAACCTCCCTGTATGTTGGGAAATATTTCACTGCTTGTTTATAACGTCCTCTGCAGAAAATAATGGAATGATTTACATCAAGACGACTTCGGCCGTTTTATTGTCCGTTTTAACTACTTGTGGAACAGTGGTTGGATATCCACCAGGCATCGAATCAGGGACGCTATATTTTGAAGCCTGAGCTTTATTGTACTGCAACGGAGGTCTTTTAAATTTTTACATGAATGACTATCGTATCGTGTATTGTCATAAACTAGTAACACTCTTGATCAGCTTGATAAAAACAAAAATTACTATATCTCTGATATATAAATTCATAGTGTTAATGAATAGGGCATAACAAGAGAGTTCTCATAAGCCAGCAACCGGCTTACATCGTCTTATAAATGGAATAAAAACAATCGTCTGCTACGTATGATACTGAGATAAGATATTGATGTACCAGAATCTTGGGCCCCTTTCTTCGTAAATCTCGCCAACAACAGTCAGGGAAACTGCTCAAGACATGTGGGTGAAAACCCTGCCAGTAGAATAGGTTTTTGAGACAGCTTCGTCGAGTTCATGTCCTAAAATAGACAAATTGGGCGAGTTCTTTGTCTTATTTGGTATGACTGCGAAATCATCATCTTATAAAGGTCAGTTGTTGCAGCAACTTGACGTCAATTGTGAAGAGTAATGATGTTCAGATTTAGTCTGACCTCTTGGCCGGCCACCCTCATGATGCGCAGTGCTTTATTCTGGAGAGTCAAGTAGTCTAAGTGTGGCTTTAGAGGCACCCATTCAGCATAGTAAGGCATGCTCAAGAAAAATGTATTTGACAACTATTCTAGCTATTCCAGCTCTGACTGGCCCCAGTTTTTGTTGGATATGTTTCCAGGTAGGCTTATTGTTAACTATAATACCTAATATCTCAACTCATCCATGTGGTTTGTCACCGAGCTAGTTCTGATAAATAAGATGAATTTGTTATAGATAAAAATAACCATGGAAAAGGTTTAATAGAAAATAAATGAATACAGAAGCATTTTTACGTCATTTCCCGACCGCTTGACGAGGTCTTGTAAGGATCAATAGAAATGTTACTGAATATTGTTTTTATTCATATGCTCATGGTTGTCGATATACTCACCTTACAGTATGTGTTTAGAAAACTACGATTATCTCCAGGACAGCACTATTATTTCAAATGGTATCTACTTGTTAAGTTGACAAATACACAACAAAATATTTTCACTTCCATCTATTTCATATTTTCCTTAAAACTTGAAAAGACTCAAGTTCTTACCAACAATTTCAACATCAAAGAAAATCAAACATTTTTGTTTAAAAAAGTAATAAGTAACATACATGCAAAATATACCTTATCTGTATACAATCAGGCCCAGTAATGCAACCACTTATTATTTATTAAACACATTCGAATTATTTACTAGAAAAACATCACCCTCGTAGTTGATGCAGTGTTTTGATATTGTCTCAAACATAGCAGAGAACTTTCACTGAAATTCGAGTACAGCAGTCACAAAGACAACACTGCAGAACAATACGATTATATGTAAACTTCTATTTTCAAAATGAATTTATATTTTCAAATGGACTAGAATTTTTTTTGAATGAAACCCTTGCAGTACTGTATTTTCTAGACTGGGGGCAAACGTTCTTAGATGTAATATTTTGAATTGTATAAATTAAATTCAGGCAGACACCTAGGCTCCATGTGTGGTCAACTTTACTTGTCCAATATAATTCCATTTGGAATTACGAATATGTTCATACATGTCAATCGAAGGAATAAAGATCAATCAGCTATGCCCAAGAATATAACCAACCAGTAATGAGAAAGCTTTTACCAGCTTTATGGAGAAATGAAACCCGAATGCAAGGATAAAACGAAGAGAAACACGAATTGATTAAAACAACATTAGTGCACTAGCTGAGCAGTTGCAGTTCGTATAAAAGGCATATAAGTTTATATATCATAGACGTGTATTTGATTTTTGGACAATACCTTTAAGATTGAGCACCTTAGTATACTGACGTATTCACTTTCCCATTGGCATTTTCCAACTAGTACAGGTAACAATTTGCATAGGCAACTGGATTATTCATATGCAGGCACATAATGATGTAGTTTTGTTATAAGTTAATGACAGCATGAATCATAGGAATCCCGAAACTTCACCTAGATCATGAAAGGGTTACTTTATATCCTTCATGCTTAACTGCCAGAAGCATACACCAAATGGAATTGTGGCGCACCTTCAATCAATCATTTTGTAACTGTTATAATCCTCTTTTATCTAGACTATAAAGAATCCTATACTGACAGCGTAATTTGAAGGATACGACAATTACGTCACAATAACACAATGTTTGTATCGCGGTACAACGACAAGGACGCATCAATTTTCTTACATTAAAAAGGAGTTGTTTACTGAAAAACAGCTTACCTGCAAATTTTCTCCTTCTTTACTGCTTAAATAACAGCTGGAAAAATATGACGGACATATTCTACGAAATTGCCTAATTTACAAAATAGCTAATTATACGAGTAATAATAGCTGCAATAATGAGATCAATTTCTCATGCAAGAACAATTTAATGAAGGCCACGGAGAGTCGGAAAAAGTCACCAAAGAACTTGATGTTGCATTCAACAACAAGGCGCTGCTTGTGGAAATCATACATGGTTGACAGCTTATTGCGGATGGACAAGAAGTACACATGTTTGTCTTTTATTTTAAATAAATGCACTCCCATAGCTTCTGCTCTTCTACACCTGCTGTAAATAAAGGCTTTACAGTCAGAGAGTAGTTGAGGATAGTTTTTGATCTTGAGGAATTTGGAATTTTTGTTGGTTGAATAAAATTTTACATTCGATAATATATAGCGTTGCAGCTGTAATATATTACAGAAGCACGAAATATTTTCCCACAAAAACGACGTGATAAAAATTACATTTTAGTCAATGTTCAAAAATATACAAAATTAAAGATTTGCTATTAATTTGTGATGTTTTGAAATATCGCAGGGCATGATTTTCCCACAAGGTTTTTGATGACAATTATACAAAAAAAGTAAGGACAAAATTATGAAAAATTGGCAAAAGAAATCGTATGTTACAAATAAACTCGATTTAATAAGTATATTTTTGTCAATCTGTGAAAATTTCGTACACAACCTAATCACCTTAATGGTTTCCAATGCTAAATCCATTACAAAGATGATATTGCTGAAAATGTCATTGAATGAGTCAAAGTCACACTGTAGTGATCGGTGTAAATTTGTGCAAGTAAGAGAAATATTGGTTTCTTTTTATATTAAAATCGAAGAGCCTTGAGACGAGGTATTCTTGTTAGCCCCAGCGGGCCTGAAGATTACTCAAATTTACAAATTTTGGAAAAATTCTGCCAGATTGTTCGGAAGATACCCTCAATCGAGGGTCTATTACTGAAATAGCAGGCTGGTGAAGCCTTGTTTGGTTTGGAAACAAAAATGATACATTAGCTTTAAAAAATAATTATAACATTTTTGAAATATTATAATTATTTTTAAGCATCATTTACAATTTTCCAATAATACATCAACTAAAAAAATGGAAGATATTTATAATGATATCCAAATTTCGAGAAACTCATTTTCGTATGAAATTAGCCGGGCTACATCATTTAAATTTTTCTGCAATTATCTACAATTCGCACTGGTAGATTTCAAATAGGCTCTGAATGATTTGTGAACATATTATGACTAAATTAAGAAAAATTTATGATACACAAAATTTCATAGTTATCATAAGTTAGGTTTTAAAATAAAACAGTAATAGTCGGTGTAAGGCTGTGAAATAATCCTTAATGGCGTCCTCCATGTCTTCGAAAATTACCGATTGATGGGTTTATACTCCCGATTGTCATATAAAGTAATGGTTTTACAACTGTTTTCGCTTGAATTGAAAACAAACCTGCATTTAGAATTTGAAATATAAATATAAATATTTAAATATTTATATATATATATATATATATATATATATATATATATATATATATATATATATATATATATATATATATATATATATATATATATATATATATATATATATATATATATATATATATATATATATATATATATATATATATATATATATATATATATATATATATATATATATATATATATATATATATATATATATATATATATATATATATATATATATATATATATATATATATATATATATATATATATATATATATATATATATATATATATATATATATATATATGTATATATGTATATATATATAAATATATATATACATATATATATATATATAAATATATATATATATATATATATATATATATATATATATATATATATATATATATATACATTTATATATATATATATATATATATATATATATAAATATATATATATATATATATATATATATATATATATATATATATATATATATATCTATATACATATATATTTTTTATATTTACTAGATTGCATCATATAGCCACAATTTTGGCATATGTATTCTCCATAAATTTCAACAGGAACAATTCATGAGGTTTAAGCTTAATCTCGCAAAAATATTTTATATGCATATAGAATTTGAAATATTTGGTATACACTTTGAGATAGTTCGTGATAGTAAATGATATATTTTACCTTCTCGGATCTCTAAAATTAGGAAGCCGTCATTTACCAGTGATATGTTATTTAAGAAAAACTAACAGATTCCTGATCAAATCCATCTGTGACGTCTAACTTGGTTTTGAATAAGCATTAGAAAATAGATTGACGAATTCACAATAGTGATTTCAAATCTGTTATAATTACGGATTGCCGAATTCGTAATAACGGATTCAATTAGCGTCCATGAATTCTATTTTAGTTTTTTTAGATTTTCACTGCAAATGAATATTGAGATAAAAATTAAGTAATCATAAGGATGTTCCCGAAAGAAGTTGTAAGCAAAGAACAATGTCTTGCTTTTTAAAATTGAATTGTTTCGAAGAATACATTGCTCAGCGCAATACAAACTAGACGTTGTCGCCATTCTCAAATAAGGTGTTTAATAGTCCATTCTTAATCTGAATCTGCAATCTTCGGAAAACTTATTTAAAGGTAAGGTGTCGTTCTATAAATATATTCATGCTGGTAACGTCAGTTCCGGTTTTTCCTTATTGATTGCGATAAATCTATAATGTTATCGATCATTTTTTCCGCCGGACAGAATATAGAGGCATACATCGTTAACATCATATATTTCTTGCAATCCATAAGAAAAATTGAAGACCGGAAATGACGTTACCAGCACGGCACCCCTTAGAGAATTATCGACCAATTAAACCAATACTGGTTAATTTTTAGCCGTCTGCACAATTTATGTACGGTATTTGACCAAGCATATGAACAAATTCACACGCTAATCAATCGTGAGTTATGCATGTAGGTAACACGCATCTTAATTTTTGCATACAACTTTGCTACAGATTGGTCCGGTAACAAATGGAAAATTTCCCCAGCAGTTTATTGGTTGAAGTAATCATGTTTGGCTAAAATCGGTTTTAAACGGTCTATACCTTTACCGGAAGTGTTGAAAATACAAACACGAATTGCCTGCAGATAAAGGTAATACGATCGTGAATCGTGATCGTGATTTAGAGAAAAAAAAGAGTATATACATTTTAGGTTTCAAGTGTGTTATTTTGACGTTTCTGTTACAGAGGCGAAATCGTTATATGGACATAATGTTTAGAACTCGATTCAATCATTTGATTGGTTGAAATTTCAACTAATTGCAGCGCGATTTTTTGGCCCTTATTTTACGGTACGGTATATCTGGTGCTGTGGCTCAGTGATTAAGGAGTCATACTCGTATTCGAGAGGTACCGAGTTCGATTCCTGTCGTGAGCACTGCATTGTGCATGCATAGATGTAATAGTGAACTTGACAGAGTTACCTAATGATCAGGTAAAAACACAAAAGGTTGGATAATAACGTTTGAAGTCAATATTTGGTTTACACGCTAATGAAACTCTTTAGCGTGTAATGTTATGAAGTACAATTGCTTCCCATTCTTCCTGTATTGAGAATTCTTATTAAGATATTGTCGAATTTGATTTGATTTTGAATTGTAGTAGTGTATATTCAATTAACGAGAGCGAAGTAGCGGAAATAACACCATATGTGGCCAATATTTTAAGTGCATTTCTGCTGTACCTCCTCAACGAAAAATGGAGTATATACATTGTGGGTTTCAAGTGTGTTATATCGAGGTTTCTGTTACAGAGGCGAAATCTTCATATGAACATAATATTCAGAACTCGATTCAATTATTTGATTAGTTGAAATTTTACGGTACGGTGTATATTAAAACCCCATGTTTTACTAACGCTCGATATAGCCCAGTTGTTAAAGGGATGGAATTTGGAATATTTTCAAGCCAACAGTTGTAGGTTCGAATCCTTTTTTTTAAATTTTTCTTTTTCTTTCGCTTTTTCGCTTATTGTCATTTTCGTCTCTTGACTGCTGTTGTTGTATTATACCAGCAAACAATTAGATGTTTCAAAAATGTTTTCTGAACGTACTTTTTACGTTTTATAAAATCATTTTGTTAAAACATTTTAAACTTTTTTTAAGACGAAGACGTAAAAGACCAAGTTATAAGCTAGCTAAAATGTATTCTGGACGTTTTGAAATAGAATTTGAAGAAGAATTTGAAGACAAACTTGGAGAATAATTTGAAGAAGAAAAAGAATTTAAAGAAGAATTTAAAGAAGAAGAATTTGAAGAAGAATAATCTGAAGAAGAAGAATTAGAAGAAGAATTTGAAGAAGAAGAATTTGAAGAAGAAGAAGAATTTGAAGAAGAAGAATTTGAAAAAGAAGCATTTGAAGAAGAAGAACTTGAAGAATAAGAAGAATTTGAAGAAGAAGAAGAATTTGAAGAAGAATTTGAAGAAGAATTTGAAGAAGAAGAATTTGAAGAAGAATTTGAAGAAGAATTTGAAGAAGAAGAATTTGAAGAAAAGAATTTGAAGAAGAATTTGAAGAAGAACTTGAAAAAGAAGAAGAAGAATTTGAAGAAAAAGAATTTGTAGAAGAATTTGAAGAAGAAAAGAAAAAGAATTTGAAGAAGAAGAAGAAGAAGAATTTAAAGAAGAAGAAGAATTTGAAGAAAAAGAAGAAGAATTTAAAGAAGAAGAAGAAGAACTTGAAGAAAAAGAAGAAGAAGAAGAAGAATTTGAAGAAGAAGAAGAAGAATTTGAAGAAGAAGAAGACTTTGAAGAAGAAGAGGAAGAAGAAGAAGAATTTGGAGAAGAAGAAGAAGAAGAAGAAGAAGAAGAAGAATTTGAAAAAGAATAAGAGGAAGAATTTGAAGAAAAAGAAGAAGAATTTGAAGAAGGAGAAGAAGAATTTTGAGAAAAAGAAGAAGAAGAATTTGAAGAAGAAGAAGAATTTGAAGAAAAAGAGGAAGAAGAAGAAGAAGAAGAAGAAGAATTTGAAGAAGAAGAAGAATTTAACGAAGAGGAATTTGAAGAAGAAATTAAAGAAGAAGAAAAAGAAGAATTTGAAGAAAAAGAAGAAGAAGAAGAAGAAGAAGAAGAATTTGAAGAAGAAGAAGAATTGAAGAAGAAGAAAAATTTGAAGAAGAATTTGAAGAAGATTTTGAAGAAGATTTTGAAGACAAATTTGAAGAAGAAAAATTTGAAGAAGAATTTGAAGAAGAATTTTGAGAAAAAGACGAAGAAGAATTTGAAGGAGAATTTGAAGTATTTGAAGAAGAATTTGAAGAAGAAGAATTTGAAGAAGAAGAGGAAGAAGAAGAAGAGGAAGAAGAAGAAGAAGAATTTGAAGAAGAAGAAGAAGAAGAATTTGAAGAAGAAGAAGAAAAAGAATTTGAAGAAGAAGAAGAAGAAGAAAAAGAAAAAGAAGAAGAAGAATTATTATGGCCACATTAATAAGATCTGCATTATGGAGGTGGAACAGATGTAGTGGCATAGCAAGGGTCTGAATTGGGGAAATAGAGCAGATCTAACTGGGATCTGAATTAGGGAGGTGGACGAGTGTAGTGGCATAGCAAGGATCTGAATTAGGGAGATGGAGCAGAAATAACTGGGATGTGAATTGAGGAGAGCAGAATCTAGCTACCGCATTGCTAGGATCCAAATGGAAGAGGAATGCCTGCAGATGTAGCCATATAGTTAGGACCTGAATTGGGGAATTGAAGTAATAAATCTCCTTAATTTAAACAAATTGCTCTTTCATGAAGCCTTTCAGTCAGACCATGGGGTATTAGGTAAAGAGTAGCTCCATGGTCATAGTCGTTTCCATCATTGAATGTTTAACATTGTCTCGTCTCGTTACTGGTCTCCAATCTGCTCACGGTGGAATAATTTGCTTATTGCTACAGTGATTATGGGAGAATATTATGCAGATGACCTAATGGAATGACATTTCTTAAGAAAGTCAAAAGAAAAGAAACAAAGATTGTTGGAGATGTCCACTTACAGAAAACCAGATAGATATCCCAGATAAATTCTAGATTTAATATGTATCCCGGATTTTGGTCAAATATTTTTTTTTAGAAAGGGATGATATAGCTTGTTATAAATCTGATGTCAGTTGATATAAGCCAGATCTAGATTGCTTGTAAGGAAGCCTATCCACCAATCTTTTGTTCTGTAAGCAGTAAAGTTGGAATTCAGTCTGCTCCTTAGTTACAGTCTGCTGTTCCTTGGTCATCAGTCTACTCACTAGACACTAGTCTGATCATTAGTCATCAATCTGCGTATTGGTCATCAGACTGCTGATTGAACTGCAGCCTAGCAGTGATGAAATAGAAAAAAAAGATTGCACGGAAATAACAATTTAACCGGACTTAGATTTTGATCCTGCCACCATTTAGTGACATAAGCTACCGCCATTTCGATGCTATCGTCAATTCCGACGGGGCAAAAAGTACGACGCTGCAGGCAATTCCGACAATGCCGGAAATTCCGACGCTGCCCGCAATTCCAACGCTGCTAGAAATTCCGACACTGCCGGCTATTTCGACGCTGCCGACAATTCGGCGTTGACGCATTTCGGCGCTGCTGGCATTTCGACGCTGCCTGCCGGCATTTCTATGCTGCCGGCATATCAGCGCTGCCAGCATTTCGATGCTACCTGCATAACATTAAAGTGCTGCCGGTATTTCGATGCTAACGGCACTTAAGTGCTGCCGTTATTTCGATGCTACCGGCATTCTAGTGCTGCCGACATTTCAATGCTACCGGCATTGCAGCGCTGGTGGTACTTTGATGCTATCAGCATTTTGGTACTGCCGGTATTTTGTTGCTACCGGAATTTCAGTGCTGCCGGTATTTCAATGCTACCGGAATTTCAGTGATGCCGGTATTTCGATGCTACCGGAATTTTAGTGCTGCCGGTATTTCGATGCTACCGGAATTTCAGTGCTGCCGGTATTTTGATGCTACTGACACTTCAGTGTTTCCGGTATTTTGATGCTGTAAGCATTCCAGTGCTGCCGGTATTTTGATGCTACTGACACTTCAGTGTTTCCGGTATTTCGATGCTGCAAGCATTTTAGTGCTGCCGGTATTTCGATGCTACCGGCATTTCAGTGCTGCAGGTATTTCGATGCTACCTGCATCTGCGATTGAATTATGACAACATTCCAAATAACATTGGACAAATTTTGCTAGACATACAGTTCTCATTAGCACTTTCAAATGTATCTAAGTTTAAAATTCCTCGATTAGTTTAAGTAGCATTTAATTTTGGATTAGGGATTACACACTAAGATACACCTTGTTCTGGCCAAAATACAATGTTTTATGTTCCCCATTGAGATTTCAAAATAACTGACAATTTGAGGGAGCACATTTAGCCAAAAGCGCTGATGAAATTTTAAACTCATTTTGGACTATACCGATGCCATCCGAAGGTACCACATAATTTTTGAATGTAACCAGAGGCTTGGAAAATAGGGGAGGGGCTATAGCCTCCTGAGAAGATTTCACCTTCTCGGCTGATTTTATTCTTCCCATTTGGGAGGTTAAATTGGGAGGGATTAACATTAACTTGAAAAATTAAGTAAAAGTACAGAAGAAATAGGTCAAATTAAAGTAAAATATGGTTAAATCATAGAGATATTTTATAAGTTGAAGAAAATTTAGCAGCATTTGCACAAATTGAAGACAATTTTTTGAAAGTAAAGAAATTGAAGAAAATTTCTCGAAAATTGTCCGTAAATCTAGGAAATTGAACAAAATTCCTAAAACTAAAGAAAATTGAATACAATTTTCAAAAAATTAAAATATTTTCAAATAATAATCATTGGCATCTGATAAGTGTGCCTCCAATACATCAAATACTTTTAATTAGCCTTTTTTTTTTCTTGGCCCCGTGCTCCCAAATACGTCCTTGCAGCTTTTTAAAATTGAAGAATTTGAATTTGAGCAGTATTTCTTTTCCCCTTCCATTATCCATACCTACACACTCACCCACAACCCCCAACCACACCATCCATCCAGGTTTGAACATGAATGCACAGCTTAGCGATCAAATATTTCAATTTTCAAGTCCCCCCACACTCTCTCTCCCACTTTTAATTTATACCATGGAGGTTTCCATATGATTGTACACAGTACAGTTAAGCAAATTAAATATTTGAATTTTTCAACATACTTTTTTCTCCACTCCTTCCCTGACAGACACAGCTAGACACACATACTTTTCCTCCCTGAGTGATTGGAATCTGCTACATTACATGTCACACATTCCTTTCAAGACAAATTTTACAAGTAGTTTTACTGTGTTAGGCTAGCTACTATACAGAGGCTAGGCCAATTGGGCAAATCTTTGGGTCTTGACTGCAGTTCAGTATCTTCATAAATTTGTACAAAATTCTTAGGTTATGAGCCAGAACTTTGAAATGGTCTTGAATAGTACTAATGTCTGATACCTGTAAATGGCCCAGCAGATGTTCATGGATATTCTGCAACCCGCGACCAAAATTAAACAAAAATCGTGAATCTGTTATATTTTAAAATCTGCAAAAACATGTTAAAAAATTACTTATTGAGATTTTGTTTGTTTTTGCATCCAAGATAACAAATTTTCCAGCCATTTTCCATGTCTATCCCATCTACCAGTCTGTACTAGTTACCACACTCGATCTGCAAAAGAGATATTGATGAAAAAATGGTAAAAAGACATATGAAATTTGCCACCTGATTGCACTGCAGTAGATTCAGTCAGTCAGGACCTGGCCGGCTGTTGTTAGATACCAAGTGTTTTAGTCCAGAAGTATTTCAGTCCAGTTAGATAAGACTTATATATGGTTGATTAATAACTAATTATTAATCATTAATAATTAATTATTCATTTGTATATGTTAGAGTTAGGTTTAAGTTAGGTTGGGTTAGTTTAGCGGTATTTTATGTAAATGCATTATTCAAATAAAGTTGGTTCACTTAAAGCCACATTTTCACAATTTCAATCATTACCATTATGACTTTATGGCAGTTTTTATCTTTAAAACATGATATTTAAGTGTTTTTACAAGAAGCATAACAATTTAAACATATTTTCCATTATAGAACTCAAGTTCATATTGAAATATTTACTTTAGGGTTCATTGAGCTAATTTTGGCGGAGTGATATGTGGGGTAAAAGGCAGGCTCTGAAGGAAGCACGTTATTAATGGGAGTAAAAACAAAGCTTGGTTGCGGCATATAAATAGCTGTGTGTTGGAGGATATGAGCAAGAAAGATAGAAAGAGAGACAGCCAAACACAGGTTAGAGGGGATGTTCCTATCACAACCAAGCTTTAGGTGAGAAT
>JAIGNY010000644.1:262500-357500 GCA_020152595.1 Chiridota heheva
ATTTAAACAGAAGATTAGCGCTAATTGGCATTAGCACTGATCTTCCCTTTAAATCTCTTTGTATATTTACCAGTAAATTTTAGTTACATTAATCAAGAGATTGGTATCCCCAACTTACTATACTACTCTGGCTGGAAAAACAGAGTGAAGATTAGCAAGGCTTCTTTCTCTTTACTAAACATTATTTTAAGCCAAATTTCCCTGGCAAGTATAAATAATACAATAATCAGTTGGTTGATCTGTTTTTACATCAATTTTGAATTTTTTGTTTTTCTCAGCACACCGGCAACATGATCTCGGGTGTCCGCATCAGGAATAACATCTTTTTCTCGCAAGCAGTTTTGAAATGAATCTCTGAGATTGTCTTTACAATAGAATAGACAAACCTATTTTATTCGCGCTCTAAAATCTTTCAGAACTGAATTGTACTTTTGTGAAAGAATCCAAACACTCTGATTTGTATGCTGACCGCTTGAAGCCAATTCACTAATCATGACTCGCATTCTTGATATGCGATCGAAATTTCAACTCTTTTGTTGCGGAACAATCATCAATGATTAACTAAGTTTCATCTCCCATGAAACGTTGATAAAAAGTGTTTATTGTTTCATGTAAAGAAACATTTTCCATATTACAAAGATACACTTCATCATCCCACCAAATCCATTTTCTGTTTTGATACGCTCGATTCCATCTAATTGTCGGACAAATTATAACAATATGCTCAAAAAAGTGTAAATATTCCCCCTCCCGAAGACTTACTAATACATCTAAAATAAATTTTGTTTTACCACAACCTGTTTGTCCACCTATTAAGGCTGAATGTGAAAACATTGGAAACAATTCATGAGAAGAATCCATTTTTATTTTAGTAAAGAGAACCAACAAATCTTCCATTTTTTATATTCAGTTGAGCATCCATAATAACATAGATGCAACATATTAGGACTCCTGCTGTTTCGGCAGTTCTCTCAAGTTAAATCGTGATTCCTTCTAAACCGTTTTCAACTCGCTGTCCACTTCCATGCACACTATTCAAAAAAGATAAATTATGGCAGGAGAAATTGCATTTAAAGATTATTTTACAACATAAGAGTCAGAAGATTTTAATGATAATTATGATGATTTTGAGGACTTTCAGGAGTACGCCTTTGATAAAGGAAGCAATTTGGCAGGATCCTTAAATACTACAAGAGAATATCAAGATCGACTTGATATGCAGTGTTAATGATCTGAGTTTATCAGAACAACAAAATGAAATATTAAAAACCAAAGTAAATGCATTTTATAATGCTATTGAAGAAAATTATAAACTAAAATAACCTTTATTGAATATGGAAAATTTACATATGATGGTGGAAAACTTCATTTTAACGGTAAAGAACTTACCTTTAAAAAATGACTCCAGAATTTTGTTATCACTAGCTATGTTGAAGGAAAAATACGGCACTGACTTTATAAAAAAGTGATCTAAATATTTTGTATTACACACCACTCCCCTATAAGGTAACTCTAAAGCTTCGAGAGGAGATTAACAACATAAGCCAACCATTAGTCAACACACAACCAGAGGAAATATCAATGCAAGATTTTCCACAAACTGCTCTTACTGTTGAACAGGTAATAGAAAAATTAAATGAACTTCTAAGTGTAAAAGAAGCATCAATTTAAACTGAAGAGCTTCCCCCTTCGTGAGCTGCTAGCGTTAGATGAAGCTTTAATTTGGACAAGAGAAGAATTAGTCAATAATCTAGGTAAATTCTCGAGCTTAGATAATGAACTTCTTGAAGAGCGTAGAAATCTTGCTAAATATGAAAGAACTGTGAACGAAGAGCAACAGAAATCAATTAGAGATAGGCTACGAACTCTAGAAGATAAGAGAGGGGCAAGACTGGAAATTTCTAGGCAAAACAGTGCAGCTTTACGAAGTCAAATAAATCGAATAAAAGAAACTATTACCAGAATAACACAAGATGATACCACATTGAGAATAAAAATAACAGCGTTATTTAGAGAACAAGGCATCACCATTGTTAGCATTTTATCTGCTTTAGTTTTAGCTATAAGCACTATTGTTGCATCTATCACTGCCAGCATTAGTGGTATCACACCCACCCCCGAGCCCACGCCTGGTTCAGGCCCAAGCCAAGCCCATAGTCCGCAGATAGAAATATAAAACAATGGATACAAGATGAATTAAAAGATTTTTAAGATTTAAAAAATAAAATTAGGAGCAAGAGCATTAGAAGCGCTTTCGGGTATCATTGGAGCCGCGGCATCGTGGCTATTTAATCTGTAAAGCGATTCTATTGAATGGCTAGCTGAAGATGCTGGATTTGTATTACTGGTGTAGTACCTCAAAACGCATACTACCAATTTCAGCGATGGTTAGAATTCCAACAACTAGACCTGTTTTTTTTATGATTTACTACATCTGTAGGTAAAACTGAGACTGGGGTGTAGGCGAAGGCGGGCTTCCTCGGCTCCCTCAGACTGCATGACTCCCTCGACTCCCTGGGCTCTCTCAGGTCCCTGGGGCCGCATTGCTCCCTCGCGTAGCTGTTTGAAATTAACATGTGGGTTAAAACCTAAACCAACCACCTTCCACTCTGATAATTCCGCTATTTGGATTTTGTTGTTATAGCCTTCGTATTTTCCAATGCGCAAATTCATATCAGAAGGTATAAGGTACAGATCTTCCCCTAGTATGAAGTTTAGACTACTTCGTGCATATTGCAAGGAATCTTGATAGCGATCTATGCTGCCTTGTAAATCAACAGGTGAGTTAATACAATCTTCAACAATATTTAGAAATTGTCGTCGCGCATCAGTTCCAGTCCCTGGAGCGAGCATGCTTGTTTTTGTCTAAACTCAGGCTCCTAGTATAGCATAAATAAATGTTCGGATATAATCATTGCTCCTACGCCGACATATATATATATATATATATATATATATATATATATATATATATATATATATATATATATATATATATATATATATATATATATATATATATATATATATATATATATATATATATATATATATATATATATATATATATATATATATATATATATATATATATATATATATATATATACATATATATATATATATATATATATATATATATATATATATATATATATATATATATATATATATATATATATATATATATATATATATATATATATATATATATATATATATATATATATATATATATATATATATATATATATATATATATATATATATATATATATATATATATATATATATATATATATATATATATATATATATATATATATATATATATATATATATATATATATATATATATATATATATATATATATATATATATATATATATATATATATATATATATATATATATATATATATATATATATATATATATATATATATATATATATATTAATTCGTCAGGTCCTCCGATGATATGATACATCTCCTCATCCTTGTCGTATATTTTTTTTTCTTTATCGAGAGTAAATTCTTTCCAAGCATTACTTACACTATAACTCAGAGAAATATATGCAACGGTGTACTTAGTTGGATGATCACTAAAACTCATCTCTGTAGCACTCGAATAGTCATTCCATTTATCTTACGGGTTGTTTAAGGTAGAATTATCATAATCATTGTCAGGCACTGGAATACGCCCACCGCCATCATAATAGTATGCAGTTCCCAACCCATTGCTGCGATTATCTTCGTATAATTTCCACATGGAACGGGGTGAAACATGAAACTGTCCACATATATTTTCATAGGCAGACATATCTATGTTGTTCTTAAAAGCCGACCAATAATTTTGAAATGAAGCAGGACAGCCCACTTCTTTTAATAATCTTCTGACTTGATAGTACACGTGAAATCTATAGACAGTATTAATCATACGATTTTCATGATTTAGATGTACATGAGATATCTCACAACCCGTTGTTGCCATCCATATAACACAATTTGATTGAGTTTGCCAAAAACCCATAGGCTGACTACTCCACAAATCAACAATTGTATCAGATGTAACATGAGGTAACTTGTATTTCCCAAAAATATTTAAAGAAATAGCGTGGAAACTCCTGCCAGAAGTGTGACTACCAGAAATGTATATTGCTTGTTGTGTAAAATCTGTTTCACTAAGTCCTGGTTTACTTGGTGATTTATATACACTGCTTACTTTATATCCTTTTTAAAAAATGTACTTTAAAATGCGATTGGTAATGTTGTCATTTATCTTTTTCATATAAAATACAAATTGCATCATACATTTGAAATATTTTTGTGTGATAAACCAATAATATTAGAGCAGCCTATTGACAATCGGAATTCAAAAGAGGTTCCTAAAATTGTAAAACCAGTCATATATTGGGTAGGGTACTATAACGTTCTAAGGGGAGAAAGAATAAAATTAGAAACAATAATATGAATACGGAAATACCACTAGAAGCCGGCCTTTATAACATTCTGCAGCTGTATGACATAATAACCAGACAAATTCCATGGATAAAAATTAGCGTGAACAGAAAAACAGGACGATTAGCCATCGTAATTATATCAGAGAAGGCTGATTCACTTAAATGTTCTGAAATGCTTGCAGATTTATTCAGTATTGATAATGGATGGTTGTAAGAGCGAGAACATATTGGAAGAATACATTTTTAACCATTCAATGCTATTTATTTGCACTGCAATCAAATTTCCCCAAGTGATAACTTTTCAATGAAAAACCCTCAATCATTTAGAAATTATTCCCGTTGGTGATATATATACCTTTTGGGAGTAGTATGCATATTGATTACTGCGACAGCGTTCACAAAAGAAAACCTTTGATACCGGGCCCACTTAGTGAATTTAAGTTTAGTATAAAAGATTCGAAAGGGCAAAAAATATACAACCACGGTCTACCCGTAATATTAACTTTAGAAATAAAATGTTTTTTAGATATGTAAATAAAATGAGCATCTTTGGTCCAGAATTTGGTGAAGACAAATTGGTAGAGCTAAAAGCATATGTAAATACTGAAATACTGAAGATGAAAAAATATTGAGAGATAAGAACAGGAAGAATATCTAACTCCGAAAATGCTGTAACTAATTTATATGGAGATGATTATATAACTATTGAATGGAATGGAACCTATAAGCAGCCAAGATTCATGCATAAAAATGTCTTCGTTAACGGAGGAAGTATTACTACTTTTGGATTTAGGGTTAAGGGTACTAATCATGGGGGCTGAAAATTATGAATTAAATCAATGGTATTTTTTTAGTGATGATAGAGCAAGACATAAAGCATTTGACCTTAATAATCCTACGTACTTTGAATGCGGTGTTTGTGCTAAGAAAATGAGTTCTTGCAAATATATTGGAGGTGTAGATTATATTTGTTACAAAATTAAAATATACTAGCTAAAACAAAACATGAAAGAAAAAGAAGATTTGAGGTTGAGTGTCCTACCGAGTCACATGGCTCCCTTGAGTAATGTGGCTCCTAATTGCCAAATATTTATCCTTAACGTAAGAAAATCCCGCTAACGTAAGCGCATACAGGTTAAACAAAATTGACCGTATTCAAAAGGAGATTGAAATGGTAAAATTAAGGCGAGAGTCATTATATAAAAAGTATCGTGGGATTATTAATATATTAGACTATATATAATCTGCTGCAGAAGTGGCAGCCATTGCTACCGTTTTAATTGAAATCACCTCTTTATCAGGTGTTGTAACAGCACCCATATTTATCATCCTAGAAGAAGTTACAATTAGTTGCGGTATCGGAGTAATGTTCTCTAAATATTTTTGGCAAAAATTAGTAAAGAAAGCTAAAAAGCACAATGAGATTAGAGTTCTAGCCTGGGATAAACTAAATATTATATCAAGTTATATTTCAGAAGCCTTACAAGATGGTTCTATAAGTCAAGAAGAATTCGAATTAATCCTCAGGGAATCTGAATAGTTTTCTGAAATGAAGGAAGAGATAAGGCAGAAGTTTGTCACCCAAGCAGCTCTGGCTCAATTGTTGCAGGAAGAAAAAGACAAGTTTGTTGAGGAGACCAGGAGAAGACCAAAAAAAAAAAAAAAAATTCTGCAAAATCTTACAAGCTGAGATAACATGCTAAGATTATTCTAGAAAACATATTTAAAGAGTTACAGATAATATATCCTCCATACGTATACTCGGAACAAAACATCTGATAATTTGTTTATGGTAATATGTTTGTAAAAAGTAAAGAAAATGGATCACAAAACCATTAACAAATTAAGAAACATTTGCTATAGCCGTACTGGAATGTGGAAATGAGATGTGCAATAAAGAAACTAGCTAAACAAGCAAGAGTTACAGATAAAGTCGCTAAGGAATATTTACCAAAACAAGCTTTGTGGCAAATTTGCAGGGCTCCTCCAAAATATATTCCACGGTCAACGAGTGCTCATAGTAACAGCGCAAAACCTAATGACTTGAATGAAGCCGATCTATTGTTTTTAGCACTTGATAAAATTGGTAGAAAAACATACAAATATGCAGTCGTCGATGTGACGCGCAAGTACAAGAAAGCTAAATACCTTACTGATAAAACAGCAGTTCAAGTAGCTAATGCCTTTGAAAAAATCTACACAAAGAAGTCTGTTAGGTTTTTCAAAAATAATCAAGGTTGACCTGGATTTCTTTTTTATGGTTAGTGTGAACACTTTAATGAAAAACCACAATGTTATTATTCAGAGGGGTGAAGTTGGGAATCATAGGCCGCAAGCGATTGTAGAGCGATTTAATAAAATTTTAGCTGAACTGTTATTCTCCCATTAGTATGCTAAGGAAATGGCGAGTCCCAATGTGGGTATTACATCGAATCGCCTCGCGGCATTAAACAACAAAGAAAGTAGATCAATTGACTTTAAACCTAAATATGCAAATAAAATAAAATCAGTGAACCAAAGTTCATGGCTACCTCCTCAGAAAGGACGTAAAGTAGGTTATAAAGAAGAAATTATCACACCCACAGCCCTAGTAATATATTCATATGCATTAGGGGAAGCTGAAAACAATACGCGAAAAAGAGCCACAGATCCTATTTGGTCTATCAAAACTTACAACATCAGAACATATAATATTAAGGAAAATCAACCTGTATTGTACTATTTAGATTGTCCTGGAAATGGTTGCCCAAAAAGATTATTTGTAAGAGAGGAGTTACAAATCGTGCCCTTTGATACTGAGTTACCTAAGTAACCTGCAAGTAACCTACAAGTAACCTGCAAGTGCCCTACAAGTAACCTACAAGTAACCTGCAAGTAACCTACAAGTAACCTACAAGTAAGCTACAAGTAACCTACAAGTACATTAACCTACAAGTAATTTACAAGTAACCTACAATTGCAATTGCAATTGCGCTCTGTGGTTTCCATGTATATAATTAGGATCTATACAATGGAAATCATTTTGCCAGCAACGTTAATATTACATACTTTAAGTTCTGTTATCATTATTTTCTTCGGCGGGTATACATTGTACAGTTATTACCAGTATAGGAAATTTAAAACTAGACTAGAAAATAAATTCAAAGTTGTGAAGAAAAAATAATACAAAATAGAATGAATAAGACATGGAAGAAATGATCAAAATGTTTAAGTAAAAGGCGACATCTGGGGAGCTATGCGAACCCATGGAACTGACAGACGACTCATGGAAGTCTCACAGTGTACAGCATGACTCCCTGGGCTCCCTTGAGTTGGAGCCGCGAGGCGACTCGATGCATGGCTCCCTGTCAGTTCCTCCGACTCGCTCGAGTCAACAGGCTTCTAAAAAATATGATTCCCTGTTTATAGAAACGATAAGAATTAGAATCGCCGGCGTGATAGCTGGTGGTGACTCTTTAAAATATTTTGGTAAACTTTGCACTATTGAGGGTGTTGAGAAGCTAAAAAATGAGGATATTATCAAATTGTATGCAAGATATGAAGCAATTTTAGGTCAAGATATAACCAATCCTTAAGTTTGTGTATAATTATGCTATATGTGAAGTTTGTGAAACACTTATATGAAGTCGACGATGAAAATGACTTAATCAAGGATTTAAAAGAGGATCCTTTTATCACAAATGCTTTATGAGGTATGTATTATAACTTTGGCAACTATTTGGTTCCTGTTATGGCCGCACTTATAACAACGAAGCACGTACAATCAAAAATCAAACATTTAATCAAACAGATCGACAATCTGATGCAGGAAGAGATACAGATTAAAGAAGTTCAAAAAGTAAAGCAGTTAAGGAAATGAATCCAAATAGAGTTGTTGCAGATACAAAGTTTGCTGAATACAGAAGGAAGCAGACAGATTACTTGAAACAATATAAATCAAAAGATTATTCCCACCCACGGAGTCACGAGGCTCCAGCTCTCTTAAGTCGCATGGCTCCCTTGAGCCGGAGCCGACAGGCAACTCGATGTATGGCTTCCTTGAGTCGCCCGAGTCAAGAGGCCTCCTGAATGGCTCCGACTCAGACAATTGGGCTCCTTCTTTTTCACCCACATTAATAGGTTTTGGTGCTGTTATTGTTGTAGGTATTGCCTCCTATAGATAGTATGAATCAAAAACAAAGAAAGCCATGCGACTCGAGGGAGTCCAGGAAGCCACGCGACTTGAGGGATCCATGCAACCCCAGTGAGCCATGCGACCGCAGGGAGCCATGCGACCCCAGGAAACTAACAGGCGACCCAATACAACACAAACAAATCAAAGGAAACCGAGAAAAAGCAAAATCTATTTTATATGAATTATTTTTTCCCATATAGATAAAAATGGATACAAATAATAATGTGGATACCGCATATCATGGCGCTGTTACAGGTGGAATAAGTGTAGCATATAGCATTCTTTCCAACAAGATGCTCAAAACGAAACCTCCGGATCTCGAAAAATTTGATGTTGAATATGGTGTTAAGTTAGTCCTTATAACTGCTTTTGCCTTCATGACACAGAGCTGGCTTGTTAATCAACGAATTTTACCGCCAACTATAGTAAATAAGAAATAATCGAAGCCTTGGGACTCAATGACTGAAAAATAAAAGTTTAAAGGAAATTATACTTTTTATAAAAGACAATGGCAACGGCAATAGCTATGATGGAAGGAGGTGCAATTATCAATGCACTTGCCTTTACCTGTTCTAATTGTATATTTAGCAGTTTGCGTTCAAAACAAGCAGATGAGGAAAGATAGAGGCATGATTTAGAATTAGAACAGCTAACCAAAGCAAGAAATGAATGGAGTAGAAAAAGAACAGAATATCTCGATTATTTAAATGATAGATTACAAAAAGAAGCTCATGCAAAACAAACTTTTGCTAATATTGATACCGCTTTAAAAGAATATTATATAATGACTGGTAAGCAATTTGATTTTCTACCTCAACTTCAAAGATTGGGTTTAGGTATTATTACATTTGCGGCGATGCGGCGCAAGGGGTGATCCGAATGGTAGTGTAGTAATTTTGTCTTCGCAAATATAGCGTTTATTATCAAATGGGCTGAGAGATACTTTATCAATTTCTACTGTCTAAAGATTATGAATCTTATTTGTTTTTGCTTGTTTGTAAATTGTGAATTAAAATTAAAGATACAATCTTTGTACATTTCATGCGTAAGATCTCTATTGGCTACGCATTTTTAACTCCGTTTGCTTTCTTGAGGTTATCCGATGTCTCCATTGAAGCTCCCTTGAGTCGCATGGCTCCAACAAGAACACTATACATCTTACTTGTGATGCCCACATATTCCTGAATAGGTCTGCCATTCATTCCATCTTTCATTTTACCGAGTACCTCTTTGTTTTCATTTGAATAGAGAAAATGTTCTAGGTGATAATCACTAGTGTCATATATATTAGGAATGCCGTACTTTTCCAGCGAACTCGGAAGAATATCGTAATAAATATCTTCTGTGTGGACATTCATGATAAAATAATTTGTGTCGGTGAACAATACTTGACAACTACGTGACTGACCGATTGGATTAGGGTGCATTTTCTTGTAATCATCATAATAGAACCAATACATATATTCTTTAGGGGCTTCGAGTATGCTCATTCCCACATAAATTGGTTTGTTCATACGAAGCTTTTCTTTGTACATCTCGATTCCACAAAGATTTTTATTGAATATTTTGATGCCAGAAAAGTTGGGTTTATTGAAAAGCTTGGAAGCTCTTTTAAGCCCAGCTTCTGTTTTTGTTTGAACGATTTGTATATCTCTCGTATTACGAATGTTTTCCATTGTTTTACCAAACACGGAATTACACATATCCTTGTAGAAGCCTTTTTAAATTGGTTCTTTGCTTGAGCCCTTCTTCGATATTACTTTTAATATAAGATTTCATCCATGCAACTTCCTTGAATTTCTAAATTCTACGTATTTAGTGACTTTAAAACCCAAGTACATGTATCTATATAAAGTTTGTTCATGGATAATGTATTTTTCACGCTTTATTAGATGCGGAAATAATTTCTTTACGTTAGTACACGTTGGTACGGGAATGTTATTTTCTTTATTATTTTTTTCTGATAATCTGATAGCCATTCTTTTTTAGGTATTATCTTTTCTGGAGCTGGGGGATAATCATTGAGTTTTCCACTTTTAAGAACCTCCTCAGAAGGTTCCAGGTCCACTTCAAATATGCAACCAGTGGAAAAGTCATCACAACTATTACTTCTACATCCTCGTTTGATAAATTTCTTATTCTAACATCCATCTAAAAAACTCTCTTTTTTCACTCTCATTTAATAGTTCTACCCACCTAAAATTATCAACAGGTAATTTACGGGTCATAAGAGTTGGGTATAGACTGTTCACATTATAGTATTGTATATAGTTTGACATTCTTTTCCGTTTGTCCGCTATGGAATCGTCTTCATCTAAATATTTGTTCTTTGCCTCACAGTACCGAGAGGCACATACTGCACTGACACCACCTCCAAGTCCTCGTTCAATGAAATGATGCATATCTCTTTGGTTTTCTGTGAACATTTCAAGTTCTACTTCCGATGTTTTGAGCAATGAAACCCATGATAACCTTGGAGCTGTAAAGTAATGGGCAGGATCAAGTTCATAATCTTTCATTGACTGTGTCCTGAAATGTTCAAACACATCTGCTAGAAGATAAGCATATGTCTTTAATAATAGATGGTGATAATTTTTCGTAGTTACACATTGAAATGTTTTCCATACTTTTTTGCATGTTTATAGTCATCTACTTTACATTCTTTATTATTCAAACCGTTATAAAAATCTTTGATTGGAAGCAGGTGGTGTTCATTTAGTTTTTTTAAAGAATCCATATATTCATAAGGGTATACACCTTTGCGGTACAATAAGTTTAATTTTTCGTTTTTTTTTTTTTATGAAAGTCAGTCGATGCCTGCCACTGATTAAGAGAATAAAACTTATCCTTACCTTTACCATTTTTATACAGGTCTTTCACAAGTTAGTCCAAAGAAGACGACATAAACTGGAGAGTATTTTTGAATACCAGTGCACCATTTGGACATTTAATAGTAAACCCCAGATATTTTTCGTAGTTGTGAGGAATGTAGCTTACTTGTTCTCCATTTTGTAAAGAAGAAATAATAATGTGAGAATCATAACCTTTAAGGTTGTGAAAAAAATACCGGTATATTTAAGTATATTTTCTCTATACAAAGTTTTCTATTACATCTATCATGTGCTGCACCACAAAACTTGCTGGTAAAGTAATTATGATCTCTCACTTTACGCTGGGGGCTGTCTTGTTCAATTTACCTCCAAATAATCTTTTTTTACATATCCAACAAATTGTTGTTTTGATTCATATTCTTTCATCCTCTGGAGTCATTACTAATTCTTTTTTTGATTTACTATTATGTGGTTTCTTATTTTCTTATGAGTTGCTGATAATGATTGTAAAAGCTTTGATTCAAGATTTTCCGATTCCTTTTTCTGTTGTAATTGTAAATGATTCCTGATAGAACAACTCACTATTAAACACAACCATATAAGAAATAGCTACAAACCTTGTGCTCATGGATTATTTTAGTTTTGACATCGGAGCTATGCGATTTGGGGGAGCCGACAGGTGACTCGGGGGCCTCTTGAAGAATTTATTCAAAATCTGCATAAATAACAAATAGTGCTGATTCCATATTTCTATAGTTTGAAAATCTAAGTGTGTTTCCTGGTATACCCGTGTTTGAGTTCTTTTTAGTTGAGTTACACCCTTTGTAAGCTGGAGTTGTTATATTTATACAGTTCTCACGATAATCAACTCGTATCCTTTCAGAAGTAAAATGTTGATTACATAAATCACACAAATATTTTTGTCGATTAGATTTAGAAATTGAATAAAATAAACTATTCAATTTAGTTATGAGAATACAGTGGCCATCTCGGGGTACAATGGGACCGTCTCTCGATGCATCTTCGTTGTATACAAATAATAGACTAATTTGTTTGATACTAGGATCTTGCTTACTGTAATATACGAAATGTATATCATGCAATGATTTCATACTAGTTGGACATTGATACACATTTACAGCAATATCATTATCCCTTTCTATCTTTGGAATATCCCTTATTGTCATGGGAAACTTGGATGTTTTTATTTATCTTCAAGTTTTATGTACTTAGAAACTCTAAGCTTTATTAATCTTTCCCAGATAAAGTTGTGCAAGAATCGACCAAAGAAAACATTTATTATCTTTATTTTGGATACTTAATGCACATTTTTCATTATATATAAATTTTGGGGTTGGAATAAATTTTGAACCGTATAGAAATTTAGATTGTACAACACCTATATAGATATTTCTGATATCAAGAATTTTACTACCAGACAGTTTAAAAACATATTCATATTTTTCTTCAATATTTTTCATTAGTTTAATCATCGTTAGGAGCTGATTCTTTAGCAAGTATTTCCACAAACTTTTTCTAAGATAGAAATGTTTTTCCTGATGTCTTTTTATTCCATTTTCATTAATAATTTGTTTTCCTTCTACAATTTTTAATGTAAATTGTAGTTGTAATGCTCCTAATTCATCATATTCTTTAGACTATTCAATTTACTTATGAGAATATAGTGGCCATGTCGGGGTACAATGGGATCATCTTTCGATGCATCTTGTTTACTGTAATATACATGATGTATATCGAAGGGCGTTTTCAAACTTTTGCGTATTCTCTGCAAAACAATTCTCAACGGTTTTGAGGGGAAATCAATTTACCCTCTTAATTATGGACAAATTTACCCATTATTTTTGGGTTTCTTTTATAAGAAAAAACAAATTCTCTATAATTTGTATCTCTGATTAAATTTCAACCAAAGCTAGTCTATCTTTTCCTACCTTAACAGTCTTCACCTCTTCGAATAAAGAAGGATCAAAAATATCTCCGTGGGGGTCGTGAGGTTTTATCAATTCTCTTTCTAAGTTTTTCTTAAGCTTTTTCTTTATCTGCAGTAAGCTTGATTATCTTTTCACGCAGCTGACTTGATGTTACTTTCTTTTTTATAAAATCTTGCGTAACATCATTGATAAATTTATCATAAATATCGATTTTTTGAACTCGATTTGTTCCAGCCATTTATTTCTATTAGCGAAAATAAATCTTTAAGCCATATTTGAAATACCGATTTACACCCTCGCACTTTAGACTTTTGATTGTTTACTCTTGTCTATAACTAAATGAAATTCCTACTTCTAAAAATAGCAACACACACAACTTGACTAAGTACGAGGTACTTTCCCTTTTTTTTTACTCAAATTGAGAAAATAATGACAGTACAGTTTCATTTAGATTTGTGAGCTTGTTAAGTTCACTTCGTAACCATTCATTTTGCTTATTTTTTGGATTAATTTACTTTTTTACGTGGAAAAGTTTGTGGATTTACTCTCATCTATTGGGACTAGCGTATTTTCTGAAACAATTTACTCTCATGTATGAAACATTTTGTGGATTTGCTTTCATGTATTAGGATCTTTTGTATGACATTAACTGCAAGGGTAAGTCAGTGGGAAAATGTCAAACAGGCAAAAAAGCTGGCGTGATGATCTTCTCCATAACCAGCGACTTAGGGGCTCACAAAACCCAAATCAATGGTGCGGTTGCTCGAGACACAAAACAGTAGAAATGATCCAGTATACTTGCTCAGTTTCCAATGACAGGCTTGACATTTTCATTGCGATAATGCACCCTAACAGGGACTAGAGTATAAATGAAAGCCACCAGTACTGATCTCATCCTTGATAAAGTGAGTGAGAAAGAGTCGACCTTAAAAGTCAGGAATGGATGGTGGGCAATTTACTTTCGTGAAATATTTTGTGAATATACTCTGATCTATTTCCTGGATTAATTTACTCTCATGTATGGTATGACACCAAATCCTGTGTAAGGCTTTTATTTACAACTGTGTATAAGGTAAACCAGTGGGGAGATGTCAAATAGGTTAAAAAGCTGGCGTGATCATTTTCTCCAGAACCAGCAACTTGGAGGCTCACAAATCCAAATCAATGGTGCGGCTGCTTTAGACACAAAACGGTAGAAATGATCTGGCATATTTGCTAAGGGGCTGGAGCATAAGCCGCCGCACTGATCTGATCCCTTATAAAGAGAGTAAGAAAGAGCCGACCTTAAAAGTCGAGTGAACGCTATTGACCTGAAAAATCAGAAAGGACGGACAGACAGTGCTCTGGCATGTCCGACAGCCAAAAGAGAAACCAAGAGAAATCCGGAAAATAAGCAAAATTAGGGGTGGGACTTGATGGAAGTTGACAAAAGGGGTGAGACTTAATGGGAATTTGGGGTGAGACTTGACGAAAGGAGTTGGACTTTGGGTAGGAATTAACGAAAAGGGTTGGACTTGATGGGACTTGACAAAATGGTTTGGACTTTGGGGTGGGACTTGACGAAAGGGGTTGGACTTTTGGGTGGGACTTGACGAAAGGGGTGGGACTTGATGGAATGGGTGGGATTTAGGGGTATTATTTAGGGGTGGGACCTGATGGAAGGGGTAGGGTAGAGGTAGGGAAGGGTAGGGTAGGGGTAAGGTAAGTTAGGGGTGTGGGTAGTGGGGTGTGGTGTGATAGGGGGTGTGGTGGGGTGGGGTAGGGGTATTTATTGTAAAATATACTGAAAGCTAAAGTTTAAAGCTTTAGAACCGTGTTTGGGGTTCACGGATCATACGTTCTACAGCTTTCAGTCTATTTTACGTCTCAACTGAAAGCTAAAGTTCAACGCTTCGGCACCGTGTATGGGGTTTACGGGTCATACGTCTCCAGTCAGCAGTTTATTTTCGATTGAAAGCTAAAAATCAAAGCTTCAGAACTGTGTTTGGGGTTCACAAATCATACGTTTCTTGGCTTTCATTTGATCTTTGACTTTTTTCACCTCTGCTAAGAATTTCGTTCTGAAAGATTTCACAGAGCAAAAAAAAATGGGTTTGTTTATTCTATTGTAAAGACAGATGTTATTCTCAAAACTGCTTGCAAGAAAAGGATCTTATTCCTGATGCGGACACCCGAGATAAAGTTGCCGGTGTACTGAAAAAAACAAAAAAACCATTTAAAATAGATTTTAAAATTAGATCAAGCAACTGATTATTGTATTATTTGTACTTGCCATAGAAATTTAGCTTAAAAAAATGTTTAGTAAAGACAAAGAAGCCTTGTTAATCTTTTTTTTCTTTTTCTGATCTTTTGATTAATGTAACTAAAATTGACTGTTAATTTTACAGACAGATTTAAAGGGAAGATCAGTGCTAATGCAAATTAGCGCTGATCTTCTGTTTAAATTTCTCAGTGAATTTAAGAGTAAATTTTAGTTACATTAATCAGGAGTCAGTACCCCAACTTACTACACTACTCGGGCAGTATTGTAAGAATACAAAGTAATGAGAAGAAAACTTACAATATTAGGCATAGATTTTACTTCTCTTTGAATTTAAACTTAAGCAGTTAGTCTAGTTAAACTAAAATTGCACTCTTTATTTCTTTTTGATCGGATCAGTCAGTCAGTAGGTGATCACACTCACAGTGTCACTTGAAATAGACTGAATTGAAGATAGCAAGCAGCTGAGCTGTGTGTGCGATTCTAATGTTTTAGCTGTCAACCTGTTGCTGAATTGTGCAATGGCTAAAACCTGGAAGTAATGTTCAGCGTGAAAAACTCCTTAGAGGGCTTCACCCGGACTGCACTATAAAACACAAATTTAAATTTTCTGGAAAGAGATCACTGTATTTTTATATGCTGTTTTCGGTTCCTTTTTATATCATTTTTGCATTAACTACAGAGGTCATAAAAATGGTTTTGGTGGCATATAAACTCTCTGACGTAAGAAGGGATGTAAGATTGGTTTTATTAGAAGGTTTAAATATAGAAAGTTGATTAAGAACGCGCATCTGCTGAGAAAATGTTGCTTACTGGATAGGTTCATAGGTCAAGCACGTGTAGATATTTTCGTTTGTTGGTTTTGGGACCGTGATGCTTATTTCTTATATTCTTTTGCGTTAACTATTCAGCCAATAAAGGTAATTTTGATGGCATATTAGCCCTTTTACGAGAAAAAAAATGGATCACCTGAGAATACTGTGCTTAATGTTTAATTCACATGACACCTGTAACAAACATAAGTGTGACAAACTTCCTAGGGGTGTTTTGTTTATCTTTGATTATGCAATCACTGTTATTTAAACAATTAATCATGATACTCATTTATACATCATACATTAGATATAAATATATTATCATATAGAATCATATATCAAATCATCATACATTAGACCTTAAAAGGTGGTTATCGAAGACCTTTTCGATGGTAAACCGTAAAAAAAAAAAATTGATGACATAAACCCATTCACGGAAAAAAGAATAAAATGAGAATACGATGCTTAATGTTTAATTCACATGACACGTTAGCGAACACATAAAGAATAAAGACAAAACAGAACAAAGCTTTCTAGAGTGAGTGTATTTATATTTCTGTAATTCTAGACGAATCTTTAAAATAAATGTGCACGTTTCACACAGTGCATACAAACAATTTGTTTTTAAGTGGGCCATATCAATAATCTATGACATTAGTAAAATACCGTTATCCATTTATGACTTGTCATGCGATTTATGACTCTTATACATAACAACTTTAGTGAGCATTTCACTATTAAATAATGTCTTCATTGTATGGCGTATAGCTTATTCAAATATAACAAATGAACCAAGGTGGACTTATTTTGCAAACATACCTTACTTCTCCAGGGAAAGCATGTGCTTTAAATTGTAACATCTTTTCTAATAATGCATGCTTATTCATCTAGCTGTAGAAATGAAGTAAATGATCAGGTAAGTATGTTTTACCTCATAATGAGTGTTCATGCCATGGAAAGGCGATGGGTCTCATTATTACAAATTAATAAATATGAAACATACATCAAATATAGGGATTGACGTCCTCCTCACAAACATTATTCTTTGTTAACTTTCTTGTTATTAAATACACAAATATTGTGTATTTCCTTTCATTTTACAAGACTGACACATAATTGCATTTCTACCAACTGCATTTAAAAGACAATATTATCTATGCTGGAGCAATTTGGTGTTACACTTTATACTTGCAAGAAAGAAGAAAATCCCTTTTCAGAGAATTATAATGGTATTGAAAATACAAACTAGTATACACTAAGACCTGAAGACTATATTCTTCCTAAAGTTCCTAAACAATACACAAACAAATACACAATTAAAGTTTTCTCCTCATTTTGCTCAGAAACGGTCTTTTCATTCTTAAGCGTACTTCAGTAAATATTTTGTGAGTCAAAATACAAACTAAAACAAATATTTTCATTTTAATTAATCATTAAATGTTCCCTCATTGCAGTAAGGGCACTTTAATAAGACAGTAGCACAGTTAAGAGGGAACGGACAACAAAATCAGTGTTTAGTCAAAAACAAGAATAACTTACTAACAATTTCCATAAAATCATTCAAGTAAAAATGCAAGAAGTGAAGTGTTTCTTTAGTATTGTTACAATGCATTAAACATCTTAAGCATTAAGTCAAAGCTATACTGAACTTGTCATACCTATTTTCATAAAAGCAAATAGGACCAAATTCTTTAAATATATACAGACAACAATCTTCCAGGCCATATTAACATGCCGGAGGACGCATTACTTCTGTTCCGCGGCATCTTTATGCTCGTTCCTAGTATCAAATTGTTATTCAAAATGTATTTTATTGGCGTTGAATTGAGTACACAAAACGTTTTATTTCGATGTTTATTTCTCTTGTACATTTCTATTTGGAGATATCTATGCGTTTTGTATCAGTTTATCTGATATAGAACCCTTTTAATCTGAGAAACACCTTTTTATCAATGTGTTCCCGGACGATTTTACTGATAAGGACTAAAAAAAAAAAAAACGTTATTAACATTCCATGTTTGCCCTTAAGTGCAAAGTATCATGAATACATTTATATTTAATGTGTTGTTCTGTACCTTTCTTGAATTGTTTGTAGCAAATACAAACACTTATTCAAATCAACTTTACAAAGAAAATTAACTGTGGTCTTTCATACTTGCAACCGAAATGTTTTCCATTTCGTTTAATATTTACTATTTCAATCTGTCGTACTTGATTTACTTCTGCTTAAGGCATGGTTAATTGGAGGTTGCAAAAAAACTATTCTCAAGAATATTTTACAACTCTCTCGAAAATTTCTATTCGTCGCAGCGAAAAGTAAGCCGTTAGCACATGTATGAAGATGTGCCAGAACGATACCAGTCACGTGGAGACTGCTTGGAAACTTACCATCTAAATCTACCAGAAGTGTGGTTATGTAGGGTAACCACAGTAATAGAAATGCTACTACTATGGTCATAACGGATGTCAGCAACTTTTTATCGTTTTGCTTTAATCTAAGGTAAACTGCCTTATTATTTTCTTTTTTTGCCATATCCCTTATATCCTTTCCTGTTTTAGATGCATAACTCAAAATTTTGACATAGCTGAAAGTTAGGATTAGAAGAGGAATTCCGACTCCACAAGTAGTAAGGAACACTGTGTATGAGTAATCGTCTGTATAATCATAGATACATATCCTGAAAGAAGATTCAAATCTATGAGAACCCCATCCAAGAAGATTAGCTGAACCAATAACGGAACATGTGCACCAAAGTAAGAACAGCATTATCTTTACAGAATTATGATTGAATACAAATTCATAGGCTTCTTGGTGACAAATACTTATAAAACGGTTGACGCTGATAGCAGCAAGGCTCCAAAGCGAACATGAACATCTGAACAAAAGATGGAAAGTGATAAGATATTAAGGCTGTTTACTCACTCCTAATCTAGATATATATCGTGCATATACTAATTTTAGAAATATATTTTCTAAACAATCATATACGAATAAGTAAAAATACTTTCGTGAAATTTGTATAAAGTGGTTTGAATATGGAGAGCAATATTATGGGAAACCAATTGCGAATTATTTCCCAATTGGTAGAGTGACTTCTTTGCTCACTTGGAGCGTATGCTAGCCAAATTGGATAGACGTTTTGATGAAGAGGGTCAAAACTTTACTTCTTATATACCAATTTGTTGAAAAAAATAAACATGTTGTATGTACATAAAAACTCTTCTTTTTATATTGAAATATGTTTCGTCAAATCAATAATGGGCTAAAAGACTTTTCTTTCTATTTTGAAATGTGGTTGGCAATAAAAATGGGCAAGGTATCACATACATTTTATGTTGCCTTTACCCTCTACAGCGATTTATGTTTTTGAAATATGTTTCACATTTGAAAAATCAGTCCGGGATCGGGCCTTAAACAAAAGGGTCTGATAGTACTTCGTCTATCTGTATAAATTTATTGCAAAATGTTACACATGGCTGTATAACTTCTATTTTCTTAAATGGTGTAATGATGTCTTGAAGTAGAACAACTACAGGACAACTGCATTAGATGTTAAAGTTATGCTAGCAAGGAATCACAAAATGTCCACATAAAGAGATGTTTGATATTCCTGGTAATTTTTTTTTCAATTGAGACACTCTCGCTGTGAATTCAATCCTTGCAATTACTGTAGTTTGTCATTCTTGGACCACATATGTTCCTCTATCCTACCTACTGTTTTAATGTACTTTGTCAAAATGCGTTCGAAAATATCAAAGGCAGACCCAGAGTGGTTTTCATGATTAGGGCATTGTGCATAGACAAATTGTTGGACTACGTTTATAATAATTTTTTTGGGATATACCAACCTATCACGTGTTTTGATTACGAAAAGTAATAACATCTTTAAACACATTACACTTTAATGCCATGGAGTGCAAAATCACGAATTTGATATTCAATATTTTGAATTTGTTGGAAAGATATTCATTTTAGGATTGTTGCAGAGAATGCCAACCATTCCAACAGGATGGAACAAAATCAATGTTAAAGATATGATCAATATTGACCTGATCTGCAACCCTGCATAACATCGAATTTAATTGGATTGGGCAAAAATAAAAATTGCGCGCAAACATCACTTTTCCAAACTGAGTTCGGGTGATATGCTAATAATTTTTCCTCTACAAGGTCTCATTTATTAACCATAAGGAAGTGATACAATGTTTACCAATATATGTTCTTTTTAAGCCATTAATTAGTTCATGGGACCGTTCAACAAATGAGGTGATGCAAAAAGGTTTGTATTATTTTAACAAAATATTATATGGGATTTTGAAAACAAAATACAGAACAATCACAAATGGATTCAATAACAAAGTAAACCTTGTTCAAAATTTGTACAATGGTGTTTTTTGCGGTCAAAGTAATATTGAAGAGAATATTGATTTTTCAACGGTATATTGCGAAAGGAATATTGTAAGGAAATCATACGAAGAATAATGACAAAAATTACATAGAATCATACCACATACCCTGTAAAACATGCTGCACCTGTCACCTCACATATCAAAGCCTTTTCCTGGAAAAATTCAACTTCGACTGTTAGCCCGAGAATCCCAAATGCGAAGGCAAAAACTGATGCACATAAATCTGCCAGCGCTAAGTTTACGAAAAATATTTTGGCTGAGAAACGTAAACCCTGCTGAACAGCAGTAGCACCAATAACGATTACATTTGCGACAATTCCAAACATTCCAATGCAAACAAAAATCCCTGGAATGACTGGAAAATCAGAGAAATTGATAAAAGTATCATTGTCCTCGTGTAACCCTTTGTTCGTTGAATTCATATTTACACAGTTGTAAGCGAAAATTAATAAGAAAACAATCAAAACAAGATGTATTTACTAGTAGTAAAATTAAACTTCTAGAAATTTGTTGAATTTGATATCAATGCTGCCCATGTGCTCTTTCTAAGACCTCAGTAAAAGTCTTTGTTAGCACAAAATTAAACTTTCGATAATTGCAAATGCTCTGAATTTATTTATATTCATCCCAAAAGAAAATATCACGGAAACGAAAAGGCTGGTGTTCATATGAACTCTTGAGGTATCGCAGAAAGTTAACACTAATATATGTCGACGTCAGGGAACACGATGTGTTTCATTTTGCTGTTTGATTTCACTGTGGAAAAGATGCATATAATATAATCTGCAGTTGATCTGAGCGAAAATCTCATTTATAATTGTCGCAAATACGAGGTGTTGATTTCCGAAGTGCAACTGGGCCGTTTTGCAATAAAGTTTAGTACCATCGTATCTTCTAAGATTTTCAAGTTGGAAAGAATCCATCACTTCAATGACATAACGCTCAACAACTCGATGAAAAAACGTTGCTCTTTTGTTTCCAAGTGGAAATACTTTTCTTTGTAATTTTATTTATTTGTTTTATTTGAACTATAGTTCTCGTCCTTTAATTAAAGAATCAGACTCGAATCAGGATTTTAAGAACATTTTTTTAATGCACAGCCACGGAGGTATCTTACTTCGAGAGAAATTGTATTTCCATCCAACAAACACAGACACTGACTGTTCCACGAATGAAAACATCTTCCCTTACAAAGAGTCCAGATCTGGCATCAATAAAGCTTATATCTGCTTAAACAAAGTTTGATCTTTCCAGATAAAGCTAGATATAAACTTGATTTAAAGAAAACTTGATAAACAAACACAGATTGATCTGGCAAGATAAAGTCAGATATAAACTTGATTAAAAAAATGATGTTTGATTTGGCCAGATGAAGCCAGAATTAAACTTTATTTAAATACTATATTTGATATACAAATAATGTTTAATCTGGCCAGATACAACCTTTATTAAAGCCAATTTCATCAACTAAAAGAGTTTGATCTGTCCAGATCAAGTCAGATATAATTAGGCGTGATAAAATGCTGCATTTAAAGGATTTTTTAGTGTGGAAATTTACATATATGATTTTTTTTTATAATTATTGAAAAAGCAATTTCAAGATAAACAAAAGCGAAAAACAAGAAAACAAAGCTCAAGCTCAATTTAGATTAAGTTCTGTAGTGTTAAAAGGTCTTATTCAACTTTAGACAAATCCTATTTAGAGCTGGCTCCCTAATATTACATTTTAGTGAAAAGCTTTCATATTTATATAAATTCCCAGATCTGGGACCAAATATAAATTCAAGATCTGGGCCAGATATTAATTTGTCGATCTGGGCCAGACATATATCCCAGATCTATCCAGATACACATTTTCAGATCTGTGCAAAATATAAATCCCAGATCTGGGCCAGACATAAATTCGAGATCCGGGCCAGATATAATACCTAGATCTGGACTAAATCTGGGCCATATCTGTCGGTGCAAAGTGTGACATCATATTTGCAAAACAATATCCTTTTTGGGTATTTCTTATATACTGGACAAAAGAAGTTATTCCTAATTAAGGTTAGGGTTAGTGTTTCTTAAATGTTCACCTTGATTAATTTTTTGTTTTAGGAGGAATACAAATATTGGAGATGGCATTTAACAGATTTTCATAGTTTATTTCAAAGTGACCTTTTAGTCAGTGTCAGTATTAAGTGTGACGTCATATTTGCAGATCCAAAATCCATTTTTGCGCATTTTGTTTAATTCACTGCGTCTTCTAAATTATTCGAATTTTGTTTTTAAATATTGAAATGGGGATACATGCACTTCATAAAAGAATGTTTTGCACAAATGTTGAAGTATTTATCACTCTACACAAAAATATTGGTTGTTTTGTAAATAAATAATATTACTAATTCTGGCGTGCCAGCTACTGTTTACCTTTACCTTATGTTAAAAAATCTAAGATAATTTAAAGTGTAATACATTCAATTCTAAATTGCGCCCGCCTTTCTAAAGTAATAGAACTACTGTAACTAATTGTGGGAACTTTATTTCCGTTTACAAAAGATGCAAAAATGCATCTGACTTCTGTCTGAAGTATTAGATGTATGGTCATTATGTGATTGATCAATGATGATATATAATAGCAGGGATTAAGGAATCATTATCTGCTTGTTGGATTATATCAAAGAGCTTTGCTGAAGGAAATTTTCAAATAGCACAGGTCTATCTTTTAATATTTCTTTCGTTGAAAAAAGATTTATGTGTTTAGAAGAAACAATTATGATTGTTATGATCTTATCAAATGTTTTCAGTACCATCGCGTGCACAAAAAGTGTGTTCGAATATTCTCGAGATTCACGAAAACTATCACTATTTGGCCGCCAAATTACATGAACATTTCCTTGCGCATTGATCGAAAAAGAAAGATAACACTCCCATACTTTAAATTCAACACCACAAAAATGTATTTTTGAAATATGTTATTCTTGTAAACTCACAGTTACTACACAGAAGTAAGAATATGGAGATAAAGTTACGTTTTGTGTTGAAGAAGAGCTTTGTGGGAAATTGCTTATAGCATAGCAGATAAGTTACATTGGTTTGCTATTAAATTTGGCTAGAGTTATGTCCACCTAATGGAACATAACAACTTAAAAATGCCTCGAAAAACACACGTGATTATATCTTAGACCTGCATGTTGTTCAATAGCATTTAAAGATAGGCTTACGCAGAAAGTCATGGATTCCATAATGGCTAATTTGGGTGTTATAAAATAATAACTCGTGACAAATGTTTGTTATCTTACGATATATTCGACAAAGGAACTATATATATATATATATATATATATATATATATATATATATATATATATATATATATATATATATATATATATATATATATATATATATATATATATATATATATATATATATATATATATATATATATATATATATATATATATATATATATATATATATATATATATATATATATATATATATATATATATATATATATATATATATATATATATATATATTTATATATGTATAATATATATATATATATATATATATATATATTTATATACATAAATATATATATATATATATATATATATATATATATATATATATATATATATATTCATATATATATATATATATATATATATATATATATATATATATATATATATATATATATAAATAATATATATATGTATAAATAAATATATATTTATATATATATATATATATATATATATATATATATATATATATATATATATATATATATATATATATATATATATATATATATATATATATATATATATATATATATATATATATATATATATATATATGTATATATATATATATATATATATATATATATATATTTATATATATATATATATATATATATAATATATATATATTTAAACATATATATAAATAAATATATATATTCTTTTTTTTTGTAGCTTTTTTTAAATATTTATGTATATATATATATATATATATATATATATATATATATATATATATATATATATATATATATATATATATAAATATAAATATATATTTATATATATATATATATATATATATATATATATATATATATATATATATATATATATATATATATATATATATATATATATATATATATATATATATATATATATATATATAATCATATATACTTATGTGTGTGTGTGTTTATATACAAAAAACTCAAAAAGTGGTGCAAATTTCAAGTCTTTACTACGCATGTGCAATATTTTACAAGAACATTCCAATGTCTCCATGTGATGAATTACATTTTTCAATACATTTCCACAGCTGCTAACACTGTAACAGTCTTTCTTTTTGCTGGAATCAACCTATAGGCGTTATCAGTTGGCGACTTCTAACATCACATTATATATTGTAATTCTCTTGCAGTTTTTGCTGTTTAATATATTTTTAGCAATATATGAATATTTTTATTATAAAGCCTATTCATACCAGTGCTTAGTCAGTTTTTTCTTGTGTTGATTGCTTGCAACTACTTGCTGGCTATGAAACTGCTCTTGTGTATAATAAAGGCATAATGGGTGAAACAATAATCACAAATTTCAAAGGCTTTAAATTAAAGCCGTCTTCAATTTATATTTTCATATTTTTCAATCTCTGTATTTTCCCCCTATATGATACAATGAGCGTTAAGTAAAGATAATCTTTATTATTATTGCACTCTGTTTGATAAAGGACGTTCAGTAGCAATCAATACCAACAAAGCAAAATTAATGAGAAAAAAAAAAGTGGGTAACGATTGAAAATAAATTATGAAAGTATTAGAATGAGTGAGTAATTAAGCAAGAGATAGGAACTAGACAGGTCGATATACTGATATATGTTTTCACCAAGAGAGTTTGAAAGAAAATTTAAAACAGGCATTTCGGTGTATATATCTTTAATTAGGCTTCTTTTGGCTTTACTTTTCGGTTAAACTGCTAGTTTCAGTTTATATGAATCGTTTTAATCTAGTTAGACTAGATCAAAGTAAAAGAGGTGATGTATCAGTAACCGTGGCAATATATATATCTGTGTAGATTTGTTACCGTTATTGCTTACTTCCTTACACAAATGGTAAGAACGAGTTTTATTAATTTTGGAAGTTAACATATGTAACGTTTTGAAAGTTCCGACTTTGGCAAACATTTCCTCTTCAGCCACTGACCACACAGTGCGTATAGCTAGAAATAAAGTACTTCTACGAAATATCACTTTTTCATATCTGTTTTACAGTGTTGTTTTGGGACTCAGTAAGAAAGTTGTCAATCCTACACCTTTCTGTTTTGTTAAATGAGTAATAAAACTAATATCTGATGTCTTTCTATTTTTAATAGTTGATTACGTTATACGCTACATTTGCAAATAAAGCGTCTGATTAAAGATCAGGATAAGCTCCAGTCAACCAGCATGTTGACACCTGTTTATTATGAGCTTTATACATGGATTACCATTTAATAGGTTATCTTCATTTAACAACAAATTTAACAATAAGCTCCTAATTAAAGTATGAACATTCTTAACACCATTTGTTGGATGTTAGAAAGAGGTTGAAGAAGTGAGATTCATAAAATCTTGATATTAGTGATATCGATCACGAGTGATGTTTTTCTTGGAGACTTTGTAAGAATAGAACATTTATGATATTGTTTCATAGCTTACCTTTAATATATATAAACAAGTCCAACTTTATTTTATTTTGATATTAAAAAAAATACTAAATCATGTTGTAGCTCATATTGTATTTATCGTGAAACAATTATAAATCTGTGCTGGGAGCGTGCAGTGACTGTTTCTTTTCTTTTAGATGTTGAACAAATGTTTTTGGGCTCAAAATGTATTCTTTTAAAACGGGATATCCTCTTTGCTTATAGTCACTGCAATACACTTTGGTACAACTTTTTCATTTTACACCTGGAAATTTGCGTTAATGATTGTGATCAAGAGACTACCACTGCATGGTTGATACGTTCTTCTATAATTTTAAATTTGTATTACAAGTGGAAGAACACTTGCGTTTTGCAAAGGAGCGCACAAATTTCCTTCAATGTCCTCTTACATTGTTTCAAAGGGTGTTCTTCTCTTTTACAAGTTAACTGTAATCAATCAGTTTGGTTTGAACCGCCGATCAAGGGACTCAATAGGTCTCCCAATCAGGAGACTCAAACATGCGCACTGAGCTTACAGTGATATATGGAATTTGTATTGTGAAGTTTCAATCAGAGACGCTTATCAGCCGTTTTATTAAAGGTTTGTGACAAAGTTTTCTTTGTTCATGTTCAATTTCGATTAAGTAAAACAACTTCGTTACAATCACGCAGATATAGATAAATAATTTTCACAAATCCTCAAGTTACAGTCAGTTCCCAGTCTCGCGTTAATGACGTAGTTTAACGTCGTCCTCTTCGCACAGGACTCCGCCCACTTTCAGAATTTTGCAGTTTTTGCAAAACCGATCACTGGAATAGCCATTTTCTATCACGTGGCGTACAATGTTGTAGCAGTAAAGTTTCTTAACTAGATAGGAGTTCGCTGAATTTTCTTCCATTGGTACCAATTTTTCCATATTTTCAGACTTCGAAATTTGCGAAATTGTTGTTTGAATTTGTGTACTAAAATATTGGTTTAATTTTTGGGCCATATTCCTGCCGAGCTCTTGACTGGCTTCCCTCAAATTAAGATAAAATTGATCAATAATTCATTAGACGACACAATAGGCTTTCTGCCAGTGCTAAATTTGTATGGGCTCGGTTGCGATTAGTGACAGTGTTTTGAAGTTAAAAATGGCAACCATTACAGAGATTAGCAATAGATTGTACGTGGATTTGTATCGCGATCAAGAATAAGTTAGTGTGGTAGCTAGGATGAGATTTATTTTACATCCATCTCATTTACTCTGACCTAGCCCAGGGCGTAGCTGTCAATGTGTTATTCGATTTCTTTTACTCTGTGCAGCGTTGAATCCAACTGATACTTAATCATTAGCATATTTGAAATGTGGTGTTGTATAGTGAAATGCCAGTTACTTCTTAATTTTTATCATTGCTTAGGTTGAAGTGTGAGCCAGGTCTCTTATGAAAATGAAAATACATGTAGTGTGTTCATAGTTACAAATCTGTCATGGATCTAGGTTCTATATTTACAGGATAAAATCAACAATCAGGTTATTTTCAATGTCAACCTAGTGTATTGTCTTGTTGGTATGCAGTATTTTAAAAATTGTCTCGAAATACCGCTTTAGACAATGAAGAACCACTTCAAGACCAACATATCTAGACTGCAGATTATCTATTAGTTTAGGCCTTAGCTTGAGGACTTAAATAAGCAATCTGAGTGGTTGTGAAAGCTTTTTATTTAATGTGTATGTGTTTTCATTTTTTTAATTGAGTGTTTCATTGATCTCTAATTTATGTTGGAAAAAAATATAGTGGCACTACTTATATACATATGTACATTACCTTGCATGAGGTTGTTTAAAAAAAAAAGTAAGTCGTTGTGAGCATTTTTGTTTATTGTCTGTAACAGATGAAGCACAGTACGGCATCTGTGTATTCTGTTTATATTTCAAGGGTATTGTCAGTATTAGAAGTAAATAAAATGTTGAAGAAAAAGTGGCATTGCCTATTTTTATTGTTGCAAGTTAATGCCATCCTGCAAGCATGGATATATAGAACACCAGTGAAAGTGCACATGTAGTTCATTTGTAGTTTATCATGCTATACCATACAACTAGCTAATATTCTACATAGGCCTATTCATACAATGCGTATATGATTATTATTCGCTCTTATATATTAGGGTATATTGTGAACTACGTGATTGTCTAAGATAATTTTTATTTTCAGTGTTTTGGTTTGGAGGTCATTCTCACACAACGAGATGGTGTTTTTCTGACCCAGGTCGGAACAAAAAAAATGAATATTTTTGTTATGTTTAAATCCGTTTGATATAAATTGACATTTATTCAATCGCTATCATGGTATGGTATGTCACCCAAATAACTTCAACTTACATTAACATTTTGTCAGAGAAGCCAAGAGTCCAATCCATAATTCACTCATATTCACACAAGGTTACAAAGCAAGAATGTGTTTTACAAGTTGTAAGAAAGTGCATGAAATCAGGAATTTGTTATTTGGGATAACAAACCCCTGGTGAAATGGTATTTTAGCAGTATAAGCAAATGTAACATTTTGTCCCCCTATGAACTATAGCAAACGAATAGTGAAAATACTACTGCATAGGCTGAAGTTAAGAAAATTAGTATTGACAGATTGACACCACGTTACATACACCAGGGTTCTAATTATCAAAACCTGGCATACACTGAGTACGTGTATTCACTTGCCTCAAGAAGCTCTGTCGTCACTAAATATCATTTATTTTATTCTGAATTTGATATACAATATAAGATTCTCCATGTAATCTGAAATATATACCTAGGAGAAAATTCCAGTTGGGCTTTTTTTCAATGTGAAAATTTTCCATATTGGAAATTCGGTCTAAGTTTCCAACTGGTCTTGCTTATTTCCAACTTGGTCTTGGTTATTTCAAAGTAAGTATTGGTTATTTTCAAGTAGTCTTCGTTATTTCCAATTGGTTATCGTTATTTCCGATTGGTCTTCGTTATTTCCAATTGGTCTCGCTTATTTTCAACTGGTCTTTGTAATTCCAACTGGTCTGTGATTCTCAAATGGTCTTGTTTATTTCCAATTGGTCTTGGTTATTTTCAATTGGTCTTGCTTATTTCCAACTGGTCTTGGTAATTTCAACTGGTCTTTGATTTCCAAGTGGTCTTGCTTATATTCAGCTGGTCTCAAATGGTATTACTTATTTCCCAGTAGTATAATATTTCCAGCTGTGATATATAAAGCAAATCTTCTGGAAACAAATCTTACAGTACAGTCAAATTTTTTAAATCCAAATGTATATTTACAATATTCAAATTAAAATGAAAGCTTAAAAAGCAATAATAGTGTTATAGAGTTGTTCCATTTCTTCATATCAAGGGATGCACTATATTTTAACAATAGAAAGTATGAATAATAAATATGTTTCTATATGCCCTCAGATCCTCTTGCATAATAATGACTGGATGGAGTAAATGTAGATTGTGTAGATGTCACGTTATAAATATTATGTTCTTCTAAAAAATGCAGTGATTCATCTAATCCCAATCTATCCATAACACATGATTAAAACTTTCTTACTGGAAATCAAAATTCTTAAGCTGCTGTCACGTCATATTGTAGGGACACGTACCAAACAACACACTGCTGAAAAAAAGATCTGAATCAATAATGAACTGATAGCCAAAATGCTTAGAGGAGACACAAAGTCAGACACATTCATTAGTTTATATGATAGAGGATACAATCTGAACAAATTACAATTACTGAGCAAGTTGATATGTTATTCCTATGATCTCAATTATCCTTGTTTAAAGTCAACACATAGTCTGACAGACATAGAGCCAGCCATTTTGTCCAATACTATGCTGAAATTATGTTTTAAGTGACATTTTCACTCAATAAGCTCATAAGGAATTAATGTATCTTTTATGATTGTACATGCATTTTTCTTTCCAGACTCATAAAACACTTAGTTTTGAAATAATGTTTTGGTAATAACATGTGAACACAAAAATGTCTTTGACCCTCACACGATGAAAAAAGTTTTCATGGAGTAGAAAGTTAGATATGAATCATATTTTATAAAGAAAAACCTAACTATTTTTGTTGAGTTAATGTCTTCACTTGATGCATGTTATGAAAACAAAATGGCTGCTCCCATATAATTATCCAGGGCTTTATACATACGTTTTCCAGCATGTCCATTACAGTCCAATTTCTCAAATTTTACCCCAGCTTTATCATTTTCCAAATAGGTTTTTTGAACATTAGTAAAAACCCTCCTGTCTTTATCACATACCATGTAAGCATACCTAATATCTTGCATGACAAGTGACCTGTTGAACACAAGATGCTAGCTGCCTCTGTTCATACAGTAATATGGTGCTGCACTTCCACCATAGTTCTTTTGACAAGTTGGTTTGTGAGCAGAATACCAGGCCTGTGTATTTCTCACTCTCCTTGTTCCATTTTGCACGGGAACTACACTCTCCACAAACTTTCCACAAACTTTCGAAAGGCACACACAATCTATGACTGCTTCTGTATCCAATGCGATAACAATACCTACTCCATGGTTAACAGTATAACTCCTCTTTGACCTTGTTCCATCAAAACTGACACATACATCAATCACACTTGTGCCACTTCGTCCCTGCTTTGACATAGTGGCAAGAAACAAATACTTTGTAATCACAGTAATTTGCAATTAAACTTTGTTAATTGCACATTTGTCATTATGTCAAAATAATGACAACTTATTGCATCATCCTCTGACATGTGGAGCTTCGAAAGTCTTGTGCTGCAGCTTTCATTTCAAATTGGACCATTTCTTTAGAAAGATTGGAAAGATTACGAATGTTTTGTGCATAGGAATTGCCAACAACAGGTGGCTGCATGTTCATGATGGCATAAAAATCTACAAGTTCTTGACGGCTTCCTCCAGTTTCTCTTGGAGCAACAAAACTGACTATTTTACATCATATGGCCTCCCCTTCATAGCAGTTGAAACACTTGGATATGTTAAAAAAGATTCCCCTTGCTTGCACACAGAGCAGCACAAAAATAATTTGCTGTGCATTCCATTTCGAGCATCTGGATCCTCACGTAGCAAAAGATGACCTGCAAGTAAAAAAAAAAGAAAAAGAACAAACTAGTTTGGGATTTTCTAGTTATAATATCCTAATTATTAACTTATAACAATAAATAGGTAACGTAGAATAAAGTGTGGTGGTGTTCACTTGTGCACAAATTGTAGCACGTTTTCACCGACAAAGAGTCCCGGATGTTTAAAAATTCCGGATGACTGACTCAAATTGATCCTTTTTTCTTACGTTTTTGGGGCATGGTTTGAATTTCCAGGTTCCCTATGCTAAAAAGAATATATGTTAGGTCTAAATACCTAGACCTAAACCGCCAGACAATGTACATGCACCAAGTCTAAAGTTTCAAAGCTTAACTTACTAAACGGATTTTTGTTACTCTTGGTCAAGTTGGCGTTCGCGTCCTCTGCAAGGATTTTTGCAGACGCAGACTTAACCTATTCAGATTCAGAAAGAAAAATAGGCCTAGGCCTACCCACCTCCATTGCAAAGATGTGCTTGCTGAAGAGCAGAACGCGATCTCATATCCACGTATGGTATCCTTCAGGGCACAAACTTTTGTCTTTTTGTGGAATAGAAGCTAGGTTTATCTTCCTCTCAGAAGCACTAGAAGCCTTTCTTCTCACCCCGCTAATGCTAGCTTCCTTTCTTAAGTTACTTAGTTTCACTACACGGCTTTTGCATATTCAGATATTGCTCTCACTTCCATTTCCAGTGTTACTTTGAGTTGACAATTCTATTGCTTTTTTCCTTTAAAATGACACACTTTTGAATTTTTTATTGGTTCCATGTCTTTCTTTGTTCTTTTATATACCCATCTTGAAGGTCTTTGAGGCAAGTAAAGGTTGTTTTATCAAAGGATGATAATGATTTAAAACGATGTTTTCAAAGACATTTTTTACAGAAGAATACAGGTTGTTTTTAAATTGGAATGTCGGCATTAAATTATGGTATAGCAACTGTAATGAGGTAGTAGCTTGTTATTATGGCTGCAGTCCAGTCTCCAAGTCAAAACAATGACTTTCCAAGTTCAGAAATTTAGTTTGTGACTACAAAATGGCTACTTCTGGTTTAAATCCGTCACTTTCGGTTTAGAGAAATTAAACATGGGTTATTAAAGGTAGAACAAAAATTATCTTTAGTCTGTTAGTCGAAAAAGTGGCATTTTCATTTTCTGAATTTGATGGGTAAAGGGTCACATGGTCTTCACTTCTACGCAGTTTTCTCATTTTTGTTTTGGTATGATATTTTTGTTAAAATTTTATGTGAAATTTAAGATGCACTAAATATTGAATATCAGTTTAAGCAGGGCCCAAAATTGTGGTAACTAACAAAGAATAGTAATGTATCTACAATGCTGGTATATAGCTTTAATTTACATGTGGTAACGACAGGCTTCGACAAAATTAAATGTTGTAAATCGCCATTCTAACATGTTTTCTGAAAACGTAGTCGCCAATTACTAAAATCAACTCGCCATCAGACATGTCCTAATATACACACAGTATTCGCACGTTAAAAGTGTTATTTCTGCATTGGTAGGATACAAAAAAGAGCTGTTTGCGAAAGTTATTTTTGTGTAAATAATAACTATCTTTGGGATTATTTATATATCCAATTGTTCCTCATATCTTGTTCTACAAGAATTTCATATGTTACTATCTTCAAAGTGTTACGTACATAGCCTATAGGTCTACTCCCTTGCTTGTCGAGTGCAATTTGTAAATAACTCGCCAAGATTTTTGCACTTGCAAATAGCGAGTTGGCGAGTGTATTTTTTCTAGGCCTGGGTACCGGTATGTAAACCTTGGATTACATTGCCAATGATTGTGACTGCATGATTCTGAATGTATTGAAATGGCTTTTAAAACATGATTTCCTATGTAATGATAATGAGGTGTGATTAGACAGATATTTACCCGGCTGTTCGAATATATGTAATTCTGTAATTTGTTGTCACATGATTTTACCTTATTCTTCGCAACGTCAAATAAAAGCAGATAGAACCATATAACAGTATATTTGTTTAGTTTTGTTTGTGTGTATTTATTATTCATTTCAAGATGGTCCCAAATAATGTAGTCATATAAAATTGAAATAGTGGGTTAATTGTACATTAAAAGATCCCAATTGGTAATAATATTTCCAATTGGTTGTCCAACTCAGACCAGTTAAGATTGTCTAGACCAGTTGAAAACCGTAAGATCCCAATTGGTATTAATGTTTCCAATTGGTTTTTAAGCTCAAACCAGTTGGGAATAGCATAGACCAGTTGAAAATATTAAAGACCAATTAGTAATCTCAACTTGAATTTTCTCCTGGGATATTTTTTTTCTTTTAAAGAAACTATAAAGTTATTGCGGGCTTGCGAGTAGTAACTTTATTGGCATTTCGTGCAAAGAGTGGTCACAAAATACATTTCCAGTCTTAGGTCCCCACGATCTTTACAAATGTAATAGAAAAAGTCCTTTTCTATCTAAATCTATGAAAATAAGTATGAAAATCAGAGGAAGCCGGTCAGGAGCTCGCAAACTTTGCACCGATTGCAAGAGGAACCATGTTGATTTCGCTAATATAGTACGATCCATATCATGATTGGACAATGTGCAGTGGCACGTGGTGTTGTTTATATCGGTATCGTAATCTCGCCCGGAAATGTTCATGAAATGACGTTTTTCGACAACCATTGTTTCCAAATTTGTAATCGTTATAAATCCCCCCGATTTTCATTATTTTTTGCTCAAAATATTTCTTACAATGTAAATGGATAGTATTATCAATCCTTTATTTGCCTAAATTTTATGTATTGATACCGTTTTCTACGGTAACGAAGCTGTAATTACCTTCGAAAAAAGGCGTATTTCAGCTCATAATATATTCATAAATCCGAGTGGGCGGAATACGCACGGAAGAGAATAAGCTACTTTTGCAGGCTGGAAACTGACTGGTTATTTCTCCTAATTTCAGACAATCTTGTTAGAGCGCGACTGCTTAACGTTAACACATACTAAGAATTCATCACTTTTCTTCAAATTGCTCAAGAAATACGCCATTATTTCAAATCGTAAAGAAAAATTTGAACAAATTGCAGTGGTTGAGTTCCCTGCGCTCGAAATGTGTTTGATTCTTATGTTATTCCTATACAAACTTTGAATTAGGATGGATGCATTGTGGGATACTTCAGTAAAGGATCCCCCGATCGGGAGAAAAAAAAACTGTTCTGCCGATCGGGGGTACGAACCGGATTGGTAATTGTGTATGTCCTCATGTATTGTAATCGGTAATGTATAAAGTATCCAAGCTTCAATCTTGTTGGTACTCATATGCGTTCCTGTTAATCTTTGTTTTTTTAAGTGATTTTATTGATGTGTTTCTCATAATTCAGATGATTCACTGTTTGCCTAACATTGTCAAATTTAAGAAAAAAAAATATTGCCCGTTAGTGTCATGTCAGAGAATTTTACCTAAACAGATCAAGATCGAGTAATTTCCAAAGTCACTAAATAACAAGATAATATCTCAATACTCTTACTTTTGATACAATTTATCTGCCGTCAGAAATATCGTACGTTTATGTCAGGAAAACAGAAGTGCGTACTGATTGATATTTTAGGTGAAATGCGATACCACACAAGTTAACAACAAAATAATCCAGCAGAAATTCATGTAATCTTGTTTAATAGTGTGCCTTTAATGAATTAGTTCGGTGGTCAAGCAAGTAAATAGTGTAAGAATTTTATTGGGAAAAAACAAACTTGTACGAAAACTATAACTATTTGATATACATTTTGTTGAGGAGATCTTCAAGCTTAGGGCATGACACCAAAAACAAACTAGACATCAATGATGTTATAGCTCAACCCATAACAATGCAAGAAGAATTAATTGCTTTTATTGATTTTATTTTTGTCATATCTGATATTCATTATGTGTTTTAAAAGTTTTATGTGAAGTTTATTCCATTTTGGGGCAATTATTCATCATATTAAAAGTCCAAGAGTTTTAACTTTCCTGTATGACTTGTATTCAGCTTGTTTGTTAGGGCTTAATGACACTTTATCAGTCAGGTCATATGTGCCAAACGAAGTTAGTTGTGAATGACTGCCAGATGCCTGAAATATTATGCTTCTTACAAAAGCTATGTGACATTCAATGCATGGTGTCATCATGTCTTGCTCGAATACTGACGTTGGCGAGGTGAAAGGTCAATTCTATCACAACTATGGTTAAAAAATGTATTTTGTAAACATAAACAAAAAATGTAACATTTACACATTAATTTTCTTAAATGTTAAGTTAATTTCATTTAGCGGGTGCTGAACACAATTCTCCTCAAATAAGCTCAAACATAATACCCCATTATAATGCAGTGTTTTGAACCTTGACCGTATTTGGAGAGCTCGTTACACGATTTAACAGAGTGAAAAGTAGCCTGGAAAATACGTCGATAAAAGTAAGTGAAATCACCGTAAAACAGTTTTTGAATTCATGGAAGGGCTTTAAACATCATGAATAAGCATTGTAGGTAAAAAAAAAGTAAAATGGTTTCGTTTTCACAAAGATCTTAAAACTGAGATTTTCCTGTTTTAACACAAGGCTCAATACAGCACAGCAGGGTTTAGTTTTTAGTCGTACCCTTGGACGGCCAGCCATCACTGACGGCAGCCATACTAACACGGCTGACATCAGTCCGACCAAAGGGCTTCCACCCAACGAGTGGAAACGATAGTGGTAAATTTATTTCGGAAACGATAGTGGTAAATTTATATTCTAACTGATAAATGCAAGACGAAATTTATGGAAAATAAATGGTACTAATGGAAAGGGAACGCACACCACCGGGGTTCAATTTCATTACACATGATAAAATGACTTTGATAGACTTTATTTAAGAAAATATGTAAGGAAAATTACATAAGCAATCCTGCAAAATTATTTAAAACAAAAATTTGTTTTCAGTAATCCTGATAGTAATCCCAACACTCTCAACAAAGCTAAGTAGGCCAAAATCGCCATAAAATATAGGTCTGAAATTAGCATTTTGATTTAATTAGACCGTAGGGCATCACTTCTCTATTTTCAACTAGGACGACTTTTTACAGTATTATTTAGTTTTATGATTTTATTGTTACGTTTCCGTTGCATTTTCATGACACCCACTGGCAGTTCAACAACGTCAACAGCCATTGTCACACCAAAGTTATCATATTTCATGCAAAATAGATGATACACCATAGACCAAATGAAATGTAAATGCAACTCATTTATATGTATTTTTTACCTTAATTATATTACTGAATAGATTAACCATGAAAATAAAGAATGTTTCATTAACAACGATTTGTTTATATCAATTTATTTACGCAAAATGAGTGAACAATAAAGTATAAAAGATATTGTTTTTCAATAACGTTCATTACGAGAAGCGTCCTCAAAATAGGCCTATAAATACATGTAACCAAGTTTTCCTATTCTGAAAATCAAAGGAAACATTCCACTTTCATGTTTTCAATATTTACAATATAGTTTTAAAGTCGTCATTACTCCATGATTGTATCATTTATTTATAAAAGCATTGGGATATGTAGGTCACTTATTCACTACCGGTACCTATAATATTACACGGACTTACTCAGTCGGAAACATGACCTCGTTTGACCCAAAAACTTTAATTAAAATCACGTGACAATGAATTTGAATTCGAGTGATGAATTTCCATTTAATCTCTGTTGTAGATTAAAGCAATTTGCTCTAAAACCGAAGAACACATCTTTAGCGTATGAGTGCACGATAAAAGATACGAATTAAAGAATTAACGACATCGTTTTATGTCACAATGTGAGTACTACTTTTTGCACAACAACCTATAAAAGATAAAGAACCGTAATAAAATTGACAACCGACCGATACAAAAAATTATGAAAATCACGCAAAAAACAAGTTACCATTCGTGAAGTAAAACCAAATGTTGTTTAAACTATGAACAAAATAATTTCAAGTTTATCTCAGGACAAATCACAAGCCAAGAACCTAAGAAAAGTTCTATCCCAATTTGATTAGACCCGCTGTCGGCTTGAATAAGACGCCAAGATTGTAACGCATGCGCATTGAGTGTATATCCGTAAAACGGAGGTACAACATTAATAGTCGATCTACAGCGCTCCTGCCTTCAAGAACAACTGATACTATTGGAGGGAGAATAAGCGCTGGAGGCTTACAAAATACGCATAGATTCGATTGTATATCAAGAAAAAGAGTTTATTTTATGATTTATAAGAGTAATTTCATACCTAATATCGAGATGTGTACCCGTTACATCACCTTTAGCTTTAAAAGCTGATAACTCCTAATGTTTATAAATGTCAAGTTCAGACAGATAAATAGGCCCCATGAGTATTTTACGACCCAATTGACCTCATTTAATAATATAAGGTAGCACTTATTACAAATTTGGTCATTTAGTTGTGTACTTCCTATCAGCCAACAATCGGACACAATTTTCTGAAATTTAGTGGAAGGGGTTCTGGGGCCCTAAAACAGCTTCATATTTCGCCTGGAAATTAAGTTTGATACATATTTACGACTTTTTTGGTATTTTCTGGCTATAGTAAAACCACCTCCACAGGTCCAGTACTGTTTATTGAAATATCCTCCTTGTTAAATTATTTAGAACACATTACAGTGAAGGGGCAGGCTTCCAAAATAAGTTGAAAAAAATGTTTATTTGCACTGCATTAGTCAGTGGTATAGCCACAGGGTGCATGGAGAAGGGGTAAGGAACCCCCACTTTTCGATGGGAAATTGTAGAATTTAAGATAATTTTGTTTATAAAATTTCACTTTTGTCTTTGGAAGGGATCTAGGACCCCTCACCTTTTTAAAGCTGGCTACGCCACAATCAGTGGCTCAACTATCGTCCAGGGAGAATATTGTGTTCGGAATTTTCGATATGACATTGCTTGTGCTGCGTGCATTTATGTTGGGATGTACGCAAACAGTTTAATCACTGTCATAGTATGGAGGTTTACCCATTAAAAGTGGTACCTCATTGGTTAGAGACCCTGGGAATAGAAGCACAATCTGATATGCTGGCACTTACCTCCAAGTCACTTGTGTCTCTTTACCAAGGATATCACTAGGGTATTCTGATTGAGCTCAGGGTCTTCTGAACGGTGGTGGTGGTAATGGGAGGGGGGGGATTTGAGGTATCAGTTTTCCCAGTTGAGTGGATTACTTAGGGTTCCCCGAAGAGGAACGGTTGGATTTCAAACTGCCATGTTAATTTTCCGACTGGCGTCCCATTTTGGGAGAGGCACCCCAACTCCGCACGAACCCCTTAGAGTGACGTCTCTGCTCCTTACCAAATATGTTGTTACACACCTGGTATAATGGTTTACCTCTGAAACATTTGTAACTCACACGTGTAACATGGAACTCCACACTTGGTTGAATTAACATTCCAGTTTTAGATAAGTCTGTCCGTCTGTCATGAATTTAAGTGGTTCTTCTGTGCAATGTGGGGCAAACTGTCAGTTGGGAGTGAATAGGGTGGGACATGAAGGGCACGGTCACTAAACAATCCATTGGAGAATAAAACTCTTGACCAATAGAAGATCATGAATAGTCGCATGTAAGGGGTATACATAACAACGCGTAGTAGCAGTCCCCACCACGGGCGCTCGGATAACCTATGATATTAAAGCAGTATTATGAGAGCTGGGGCAACCTATCGCAGACAATAATGGGAAAGACCTGAGCGGAGTGATGTAGTCAAAGGGCTGTGCCTCGTCTCCTTGTCACTAATTGTCAGTCTGTCAATGTTGTGATACTGTTTATATCTGGATGTGCTTGAAGATAATTTAAATGATCCAAGGTGCTTACAAATTCCAAACAGAAATCAATTCATTTTAATTCACTGCAAATTTTCCATTCACCCATTCCATCCCCTCTTTTGTGTGAAGTAACAGTTTTCAGGATTTTCAGGAAAGGCTGAATATTCACAACAGGGTCTTACATAAGGCTTCACATGGGTGGTATAACCCAATAGATAACCAAATGTGGCACCACCACAGTGCTAGAGAGTCCCCAACTAGTCCCCAAATTATTGGATTGGTTTAGTGTTACAGTACACATTACTTTGCGAATACAGGACATTCATGTGTACCGTGCAGGTCTGTTACAATAAAGCCTGTCTGCTATTTCTTTAAAAAAAGTGGGTCCATCAGTAGTACAGTAACCTAAAATGCAAAATACATACACAACTGGTATGTCTATCCTTGTTTGAGGCAGATGAATTTATAGATGAATAATTAGGGGATAAATGTACACAAATACAAACATTCACATAGCATTTAAGAAAAGTCAAAGAAAATATTTTTGTTAGTATAATTTATTTATCTCTTTTGCTTCAAATGTAAATCTTGTTTCAACTTCATCACAAATAAGTGAAATACACTGTGGGGTGGGGGGTATTCCCCAGGGTGGCGAGGAGTATCGCCGGTTGGAATCTACAGTACACAAATTCTACAGGAATCTGCAATAACATCTTAACAAAATACTCTTTATCTTTATGCATGATACCAAAACACTTATTAAGAACTTGGTTAGTTACATGTTACACAATCCTCGGCTACTAACTCAACACCGGAAACACATGCCTTTCTTAATAAAACAAACATAGACCAATGACCTGCAATTCAACACAGCTGTACACAGCTGTACACAGAAAACACCCAAAACCAATTCATTATGATGTTGACAACAAATAATCCCAAGACAGCAAAAACTCTTGTCTTCACTTTAGATTCCTATTCCACCCTAACTGGGACCAGCTAATCTAGAATATCCACAATACCCGTGGACAATTTCGTTATATATGACACCATGAAAAACAACAATAACAATAAATACCAACACAAAGAATAACATTGGTACAGACAGGTCCTAAATTGAATAAATCAACGTCTCCCGACTCTTTACTAGTACACATAACCTATATTCTTACAAAACTTAAGAATATCGCTGTACTCAATTTCATCTCCTAAACAGTCACAGTACAGGCGGCCTATATTCTATTAAACAACCTGAACCACTTTCATATTATACTGTATATGCATAGTAAGATATACAAATGAAAATAATCAATTTAATCAATACATTTTCAATATCATCAACAACATGATAATCACAGGCCTAGCGAAAGAAAGAGGTTATCCAGCACATCATCTTTCTGATGAGACTTCCTTTTTTTATTTTTTAATAAATACCTAAATTCACAATACGGGGCCTAAAAATTACATGGTACACAACAAGATTCCCTTCCAATCCACAATCCTTTGACTTTCACTCGAGATCGCTATATTTGGGACATCGCTATGCTCTTGAATATAGCTGGAATTATTCTTTTATACGCTTGAAAATAATATTCCTTCACTCGCTACATTTATTACTGCAATAGATATTACGATTTGCCTGGCAGCATAAACATCAATGCCAGAGAGCCCGAATACTCGCATCTGCAATGCTGATAATGTACAACCGCAATTTTCTTTACACTCCACATCTACCAATGCCACAAAGCTTATACCCCATCTGCAATGCTGACAAACCAGTTTACTTCCACAGTGGACCACACTGTCGTTAACGTAACGTAATATTAATTTCAGCAAATGGGGACGCCATCTTGATTAAAGTTGCAATTAACTTACGAAAACTTGTCAAATGTCATTCTACAAACATCGCAAGTGTTATCAATACAGTTAAACACAATGAAGAATTACTGGGGATACATTTGATTATGGGAATTGACAAATTTAGTTAAAATATAGCTCACAAAAAGGGATGACGAACTTGGAACTCAAAGTCTGGAGCTGCTGGCAACCAATATAGGTCCTCATGCAATGACTTCAGCCAGCAAACTGAAGCCTGACGACGACGACGAGTGAACACACAATTACAATGACGGGGTCAGGATGCGGTCTTTTGTCCACATGGCACTGTTTGTTGACGCACTGCATCTCAAAAAGGTCAATGTTACTAAGCAGAAAACTCAGAGCAAACGGTAGCGCTCCAGCACAATTGCATGAATAATCATGCAATGATAACAAATTTGCACTTCACAACATAAGCAATGCATAAAACCCTTTAGAGGTATAAGTGCTTTAAAGAAGCAGCAGCTTGTGCTAAATTGCTTTAAAATCCATGGAAAAGAGCAACAAAAAAATCAATTGACCATTTAAAAGCAATTTTGAATTTTCTGGTCACAATATGCAAATTTGTGTTCCTTTTTTATGTTCCTCTTCTGATGTATGAGTAGGTGGAAGTTCCTATTTCCTTATGTAATGCCTTTGTTTTGTTTTTTAATTCATTGTCACACATTTTTTTGAAAGATGGAAAGGAATTTTAACCATATGTTTTTAAGTGTTGACAATAACCGTGACCATTATCTAGCAGGAATAGACTTTATCCTCATTTTCAAGAACTGAAATTTAGGAAAGAAATATAAAGAATTACATAAAGCTTTTCACCTACCCATTCGTAGACTTTTAAACTTTGATTTGAACTACAGGTATATTTCACTTTACATCTGAGCAAGCTTTATATGTTTGCTCTAAAGAACCAGACATCAGTTAATGATGTAAATTAAATTTAGTTTTTAAATTGAGTATTTTTAAAGCTTTGTGAAATAACACAACCAATTATTGTACACACAAATGCAAAGTGTTGCTTTTCTCGTGAGTGAGACTGCCCTTCATTTCGTGTTTTTTTTTTCTTTCAAAATCGTAATCTAGAATAGTTTCAAAAGGAGCAGCTAGCTTTGTTTCTTCTTTGCCATATCCCACAGTGAAAAATAAATCATCTAGGTCAATAGAGCAAAAAGACAATATATTACACAATGAAAATATTTTATATCATACTGCATTACATCATATATTATACATACCCAAATAAAGCTCAAATTTTAATTTTCTACTGTTTGTCTGAAACTTGATTTGCTTTTTTAATTAGACTTCCTTGTCAATATTTTCTTGCACCAAACTATAAGGTAAATGTTCTAGATGTCAGTAGTCTTTTATGACAGCCTTTTGAAGTATTTGCTATTAAGTGCTACAAATAAAAGACTATTTGATATCAACAAATCTATCAATGCCTCACCCTAGTGTCAGAAAATGGAGATAAAAATCATCAATATATTCTAAAAGAATCCTTAAAAAGTTATACTTATTATCCTGCTCCTCCCCATCATTTTCTCTTTGCACAGCACATAGAAATGCTTAATATAAATTTGCACTATACAAAACAAATATTGTTTTATAATAATAACATTATTGGTAAAGATGGTAATTATTGACCATTAAACAGTTACATGGCACTTTAATTTATTTATTAAATTTGAGTTTTCTAAAGGACCGTTAATGATAGTTTGCATAAGACATAAATTATCTGCATCTTGTTTACCTTTTCTGTTGATGCAAAAATATTGTGGTACCAATATTCATGTCTTACACTGCTCCAATATCAAAATGTACTGATCAAAATAATTTCTGCAGGTAAAACAAAGAAAGATATAATATGAAAGAATCATCTTATGAAACAATATTTCACATATAGCAACACGTGTTTCATTTTATCATGTATGAAGTATGCTGTAAAAAAACAGAATGGATGGAGACATCATTTAATGCTGTATAACTGTCAGTCACAGCATTCTTCTTCACTTGGTGTTGTTGTAGCTTCCATGCAACCTAAACGATTGATGGGTAAATACGGATACTGTAGTCCTGATAATTGCACTTATTTGAGTACATTTTTCTTTTAGAAATATAGTACTTATTTGATTTCTCTGTTGCTCTGCCACAATCTTTGAGGAAAAATCAAAGGTAGTGACAAGTTATTATCAAGACAATGTGATGCTGCAGTAGTTGTGCACTGTTTCTCTCAAACAACTGAGGAATATTTGAAAACAAGTTTAACATCATAAATGATACTGTAGATTATGAATGAAAATGTAAAATGTGAGGTAAAAAACTAATGATGCTTTTGCTATACAAATCATTTAGGTTTGCTACACAAACAATTTTGACCAAATGTGTTTTTAATAGAAGTTTTGAGCTCCATCAGTGTTTAAGCAGAAGCAGAATTCAAGCATTTTTGCAAGTAGCACAAAGAGTAATCTTAAGTAATCAAGACAACATTTTAAGAATCTAAACATTGGCGCTTCTTACATTCTTTGTACATAATTAAGTGATTTGTAAAATCTTAGATCTGTTTTGCCCTAATATACACTGTTCTGATATGAAGATGATTTGTTATTTCTAGATTTACAGTATAGGAGCCGTAAAGCAACACGCATGAAAGCAATTTGTGTAAATCAATTGTCAGCTTTCTTGAATGAATGTATGAAGGTGAGGAAAATGACTGCAATATAATAACAGAAATATTTATAAGAGAGAGTTACACTCCATATGGAACCGAACTACACCCAATTTATACTATTTTCAATCTACGAAAACAATATGACAGAATAAATGAAGTATAGTGACAAGATTTTTGAAAATGGTACATTTTACTGTAAAGTCCTGTCAACAGTGTACTGCTATATATGTATATATATATATATATATATATATATATATATATATATATATATATATATATATATATATATATATATATATATATATATATATATATATATATATATATATATATATATATATATATATATATATATATATATATATATATATATATATATATATATATATATATATATATATATATATATATATATTTATATATTTATATATATATATATATATATATTTATATATATATATTTATATATTATATATATATATATATATATATATATATATATATATATATATATATATATATATGTATATGTATATATATATATATATATATATATATATATATATATATATATATATATATATATATATATATATATATATATATATATATATATATATATATATATATATATATATATACTGTATTTACATGTAAGGGGTCAAACTGAGAACCAGCGGGGTAAACAAAATTCATTGTCTATCTCAGTATTGCTGAAGAAAAGAAAAAAAAATTAGATCTTTATTTACTATAAGATCGGTTAAACTGTGAAAGCATGAAATAATCATAAGTCTGCAATGTAAAACAACGCATATAATTTTTTCAAATGGTATCAGTTCTGATTGTGAGAACAAGACTTGAGAACAAGAATATCAAAAGAGTATATAGTACTGTAGCTTGTTCTTCGCTCAGAAAAAAAAACAACAACAAAAACCCTGTTACTGTACCTGTATTTCGGCATTATGCTCTATACTGGTCTGGCCATATGAATAAAGAATATGCTTTAAATCAACTCATAAAAACAGCTTCACCTATGTGCTTAAATTTCAACATGCGAGAATTGAAATAAAATTGTGTTTGGAACAAAAAACATTTTATTGTAATTTACACTAATTATTTATTTCATAAACTTTCTATATCAAAGCGTGGTATAAGGTAAATATGATCCGGCATTGCAAACTTATGTTCAAAACCAATATCAGTTTTATATTATGGTTTTTGTGTTTTCTCTGTGATCCAAAAAATAAATTGGCACATCTTTACGAAATAAGTTGCGAAAAAGTAGCAAATAATTAAGATTCATTAACAGTACCACAATACAATATTAAGGGTCATACTCTTTTGCAATTGTGCAGCCTGCATTGTGTCTGCATGATATTTTCAGAAAGTGACAAAGTTTTGTTTTTGATGTCAAAGATGACTTAATAGTTTTCACATAAGTCTGAACTTGGATCAGTTTTTGTCTGCTGAAGTTCTGTTATGTAATAATTGATGTGGTCAACTGCCGGGAGGCGCCTATGTCGCAAATTATTTTGTGGGGTGACTCAATAGTACTGGTCTAGTTTAACTTTTATGCAGGGACTATCAAAATCTTGGTCTGACTGAGTGAGGCAATAAATGGAATAGGGTTCTGCATGGTATTTGAAACATGGCCTCATGATCTAGGCCTTATGTTTCTCTCAACTTCATATGCCTACTCTGTACTCATCATGAAAATTGACATTTTTATATAACAATTCTGTCTGACTTTGCTAAGGTGGGTAACAAATTCGGGTCATAATACAGTGATAGGCCCTAGTCCTCAGAAATTAATAATATCGGAGTAACGGTCATATAGCAAGGTCATGTTCCCAACTGTACTGTCTTTTCACACGATGAACATACAGCGCAATCGACGTTCCCGTTAGCGCAAGACCACGCCATTCAAAAATGTGTGTGCAGAGCTAGAGCTGAGCTTTGGCTCATTACCATAATCACTCCAAATTTGAAAACCTGATTGGTTACAATATAACTGTCCAACTGTAACTTGACATGTTGTTTGTATTCATGCTAAATAAGGAAGTTTCAGTGTTAACTTTAGGTCTGTGGAAGGTTTTAGCGGGAAAAACGTCTGATACACGTGGAAGTGAAGCTTCAGCCTCCGGGCTGGGCAGTCAGGCTTCGACTTTACTATGGTTAATTGTATACATAAAACATTGAGAACAAATTTCAAATGCCTGGTACAAAAAGGAGACGATCGGATCACGGCGACATGATTTTTGTTTTCAAAACAACATCACCACACTTAATAACCTCACGAAATAGCATTGTTCAAGGCCATTCAAAAACAAAAATGTTGTAAAATGAAAATCCCAAATTTTATGTCAATTAAATCGAACATTTATTAGCGCAATGCCCATCCCCGCGAATTACGTATTACGTGCGCGCAAAAAATTGCGCAATTATACTTAGATTAGGGGAAATTCATTGATTAACCACGTACCGGAACAACACAATCAGTGAATGCGCATACCCCGAGCGAGCCCTAGTCTCATCCTTTCACAAACTTTTTGCAAACATCGTGAGTATACATTCTTGTTACATCTAGCACTAACACTGCGTGAATATGTATACAGAAATGTGTACGTGTATGCATGATCGGTAAACTTACGTAATGAAAACATGGTACACGGACCGACTGACCGAATAGGATTTAAATCGGAAATATTGCAAACATTGTAGCGTAAATATCAACGTTTAAAGTCAGCTAGAACTTGTAGGTATGCTGTATTGTCTATTTCTGTCCTAATTCTAGATCATTCTATCTGATTTCAGGACTAGCCCGACGGGCGTTCAAAACTTAAATTCCACAAGTCCGACGGCTGTTTGATCTAACCCCGGACTGTCGGATTTATGCTAATTTCGAAGACTTTAAATAAAAATCCCCGTTCACACACAGTACAGCAAGTCTGCAATACCTCGCGCTTGAGATATCCAGGGCAGTTCGGATTTAACGTACATTCCTCGAATATTGCATGGCCCACTCAATGATTCTTAACCTTCCACTTAAAATGTAAAAAAAAAAGTTAGTATCCCAATGACCACTGGGGTTACAGCGTGGCTGTGATTGAAAGATTTGCACGTGGGCCGGTTGGTGGTGGGGATATGTACTGTGATTTGATAATGAATGGATATGGGCGGAAATTTTTTGCGTGTATATGACGGGTTATGTTAGTGAGCGCTAGTCTGGGCCGAGCCAAGCGCCTTCCTAACTTCTACTTCCATGGTTCCGTGCATCCAATCCCAGGTACCGTGGAAACATTTTGTGTTATGCATATGGACCCCAGGTAAAATGTGAAGGCAATTACTTTAGTTGGTAAAGATTGTCACGAGAAGAAGATAGGTTAGATGGTTTCGTGAATTTTATGCAAACTTCAAAAAAAAAACAAAAATTGAAATAACATTGGTCTACACGGAGGATGATTTCCTAAAGGGATAATAGAACAAAAAGTTAAACCAGGGAGCTGTTATGTCAAAGTAACAGCTCCCTGGTTAAACGGATAACCGTCACAACATTAATAGCAGCCCTGGGATCCCCATTAGATACTGTGGGTGTTGGGGGGGGGGGGGAGGCACTTCCATATCTAAGGTATATGTATATGTGCCGCCCAAGCAGGTTCCGTTTTTGTACCATTTTGTAGTAAATGTGCCGTCCGAGTAAATTCCGTTTTTGTACCATTTTCGTAATGCATTTTTTTTTTTTTTTTACTAAAATAAAAAAAAAAAATTGTACTAAGAAATTAGTATTATTTTTATAATAAAATAACTTGTCTTTTTTCATCATTTTCGTATTGCAGGTCCCAAAAAATGAGGTTTTACTGTGTTAATTTTGTACTGCTAATTTATTTCTACAATATTTTCGTTGAATACTCATACTACAGGTATCAAAATTGACTTCTTTTATACTGCGGGTATCAAAATTGTATAATTTATTACTGCAGTTGAATCTTTTTTTTGTCATACTGCGGGTATGTTTTTCGGTTGGTGGGCTGCACACCTCTACCACTTTTACTATGAAGTGTTCCCCTTCCCCACTGTGAATACTACCTAGCGATGATTCTTTTGGAAACAAACTTTTATTTCTGGCAATCTGCTGCCGATAATGCACATTAGTAAAAGCTCCTGGCTTACGCAATGCAACGTGCGTTCACCTACAAAACAAAACTGTATCATTAGATCCCGCCTTAGATAATGCATTTAAGCTTTAAATCATCACCCCGTGATAAATAGTGCATTTAATTATAATTAAAGAGCTTACACATAGCTCTTTGGTATAACGTTCTAAGCCCGTGATGTGATGCAATATATGTATATATATATATATATATATATATATATATATATATATATATATATATATATATATATATATATATATATATATATATATATATATATATATATATATATATATATATATATATATATATATATATATATATATATATATATGTATATATATATATATATATATATATATATATATATATATATATATATATATATATATATATATATATATATATATATATATATATATTTATATATATATATATATATATATATATATATATATATATATATATATATATATATATATATATATATATATATATATATATATATATATATATATAATGTAAAATATATAATCCCCATCATAGATCCAGAAAAGAAACCATTTCCATGAAAAAATCGAAACTAATCAAGTAATCAATGCTCCCGTCAATGCAAGGATTGAAAACTGCTAATTACCGGAAGTTGTGTGACGTCAATCCCAGAGCGATCTCTTCAGCGAACATACAAAAACAGTGCAAATTTAATAAACAAAGCTTCTCCTCTGCGTTGCGATTCCTCTTCTTTAGAAAACATTGATGTTGCTATAATGAGGTCCTTGCTGATGTCAATAAATGTTCTTAATATGGAACATTTGCAATAATTACAAGTTGAGTCGCAACTTTAAAAGCCTGTTGAAATTTGTGGCTTAAAAATTTTAATTAAAAAAAAAAATCACTGTACTAAGTCAATAAGTCATTTTAACATTGGGTTTTGTAATAGAAATTACCATTTTAGGCTGCTGCTGAGCAGGGAAAATTCGGAACGTAATTTGAATTTAACCTATGATTTCTTTTGTACGAACGTTGTACAAACTATCGTCTTAATTTTTGCTTCATTTTGTGACAATGATGTACATCAAATATATAATGTCATCGTGTGATAAAAGAAATTAAGAAAGCATTCAATGCCGCCGTCATGTTAAACTTCATAAACTTACAAGTTAGACACAAGCTTTGCCTATATCATTCCGGCATTTTGAAAATCGATGATATATTTTCATAAAATTTGAAGAGATGACTTATTTAAATATATATTTAGGAAAATAATAAGAGCTTGGTAAGAAATGTATTGTTAAAAGATCGTTCTACTCCTAGTGTGAATACGTCAAATTTCAAGGTACACACACGATAACACTATGTTGTTTGTGTGATGTGAAAGTGTTGCAAGAAATTTTGTTCTGGAAAGGACGTCATCACGAGTTTAACCATTTTTACGAGCAAGAAGATGAGCTGACAGCAAATAATATATATTGACTTGTTTCTCTAATTCCTGCTATTTCACCAACACAAATTCTCTATCAAATTGTCCAAATAATCAAGTAAGAGTAATATAAAAACCAATATCATGCCCTCTTTAAACTGTATTAATAATGAGTGGTGTTAACGTTCAATATAAAAGATTGCCACCATAACACTAACTTTACAAACACTTGCTAATATATTTAAAAAAAATCAATGTAACTTACCATGATTCATCAGGGCAGCCACATCCACTCATTTTCTGGGCTTTTGCGATCAAGGGTAGGGAAGCCATATAATACTTGTTTGTATTTTTCTTAAAACTTTCCTCAGATTTTGTATTATGAATACATTACTGGGTTGTATTTTGCTACTTTCATGACATATCATATGATTTTTAAACATAAAATCGTACTATATGATAGAATACAAAAATAATTTAAGGAATGTGATAGACGTCGAGCAGCTGTTTGGCTCAAATTGTGTGATAATATGGCAAGTAAAAGTTGGTATAATTTCCAGAATCTCATGTTAGCAAAGCAAATTGTTATCTGTACAAACATTTGACTTCTTTATATCTAATTATTTCAAAACGGCATGGTGCACATATTGAAAGGGATGGAATTATTTTGGCAATGAAAGCATTGAAGAAAATTTATTCAATTTTTCCGGTAAAGACATTTTATCGTATTTCAAAATTGGAAAACATGACATTCCATCAGTGAAACAATCTTAGTATAGCAGTAAATTGCAATAGGTTAATGAAGTACATTTATCATGAGTTTCTTAGATTATTGTTTTTAATTACATTTTGTAATTCTAGGACTTAACATCAAAAAATGTATTTTTAGCACAAACATTTCACAAAAATATTCTCATGTACGAATATTTAAAACAAATATATAAAATCATCCAAAATTCTTAAAACTTTCAAATATTTTAATAAAATTGTATTACCAGAAACACATTTTGCCAAAGTTGTACCGCAATGAAAGGGTGTCATTGCAACTTGAAATATAAACGCAATCAGTTGAAAAATTACAGAATTGTGATCGTCTCATGAAAAGCTTTGTTTATGACCATTTTATGGATCTTTTGGTTATGGTTACGTATTATTTTACGTATTATCTTCCTACATTCTAAAAAAATATTTTCAGATTTAACCATTACATGGTCAACTTTGCACCGAACCAATGTTGGTCAAAATAAAACGACCATAACGAGGTCAAAATTAACCATAATATGATAATTATGGACAAATTTGACCATATTGTGGTCAAATTTGTTGTTTAATTTGACCAAAGTTGGTACGGTGCAGAGTTGACCAAGGTGTGGTCAAAAGTTAACCATTCCTTTTTAGAGTGTACTGAGCACTCTAGTGGTCTGGTAGGAATGTTGAGGATGTCTACGATGCCAGTTATCATTAAGAAATAAGATGTACAGTTAATTAAGTAATGTGCCAATTTTTTCTCCTCCATCTGAACGATTGATCATCACTACGCTGTAAGGACATTTTGACTTTAAAATGATATTTCAAACTGTTTCGCTTAATGAAGATATTTTAAAGAGTTGTTAAATGAACGACTATAGATAAGAATAGTTCTTAGATATTTTTTTTACAATTTCATACAACAGGAAACAGACTTCTTATCCTTCAATGCAACTGCATCCAAAGGTGTTAAGAACCCACATGCGCGAAGATATAATTCTGAAGGTGTGTTTCTAGTTGACCTTTTTTTAATAGTCTGCGAAAAATCGATGTTTGTGTTTTTCGATTATCTATTGAGTAACACATAGTTACTTTGTTTTACTTTCTGAGTGTTAGTTTATTCAACGAGCCTTTATTTTCAAAATCATAGCGACCATGAACTTATATTTTTCTAGTGTCAATGATTTGATAATGCACGAGTAAAGCACCCGATGGTTCAAGTGACTTGATGAACAATTGTTTCAGCTAGGGATATTTGCGTTAAAGCTATCAAATAAATAAGGCGTCGATTAAATGATTTGGCGAAGTACAATATAGACCTTTTTCACAGCTGAATTGGCAATTTTCGAAGTTAGATAATGTCACATGGCCGAAATTCACGTGTCCATAATGAACCAATCGTATACTGGGAAAATCTTACAGACCAATCAAATACTGGGCGAATCTTGGCCGTCTACACAATTCATGCACGGTATGAGACCACGCGTTTGAAAGAATGCTTTTGGGCGCAAGTATCATACTTGTGTGTTGCATGAAAGCTATACGCAGTCATAGGCTGCTCACAATTTGTTCCTAATAACTGCACCTGATTGGTTGGGAAACAAAAGGAAAATTTCCCACAGCAGTCGGATTGGTCGAAGTGCTGAACCAATCTTGTTCGGCTAAAGTCGGTTTGAAAACGTCTATACTATTGGAGTCGCTGGCATCACATACAGTCTCATTACCTGAAAGTCTTACCAGTTTCTATAGAATTTAAATTTTCCATTTTCATTTATATCGTGAGTGCACAAATGTTGTATCTTTGATGCTAAAAGCAAATCCTCATGCCGTTTTGGTACTACGTTAAAGGCCACATTTTTATTAAATAAATTTTCCATTGATAGAAACTTTCCAGCACAAAATGGCAGTTTCGTTAATGAGAAACCATTTCTTTATTTCATAACTACGTAAATCATCAAGATAGGTGTTCTTACCAGGTGTGGGGTGTCCACCCACCGTCCCACTCCCAAATTTTGTCGTGAAATTTTGGTATCTGTCGGGAAATTTGAGGGATCTTTCGAATACAGGGATAATTTCTTTGGTGACTCGTAAAACATTTTAAAATAGAAAATATTTTGACATTAATGAATTAAGGTCGTGATATATGCCTTAAGACAATAAAATAACATGAAATAGATTATAGCATACAAAGTATTACAATCAAAACACATTTTTCATTTAAAAGAACTTTTTTATACCTAATTTGCAATTAACATAATTTAAACTTGTGGGATTTACAACCTTCTAAAACTATTTCATTAGTTGAGCCTGCTGTCATTTCAGCTTGTTGGCTTGCTAGGGCAATTGTTGAGTTTGCTGGGTATGAACATGCAGGTAACATACCTCCATGAAACGAGGGTGAAAAAATTGACATGGACATCATACATTTAAGTTTAGTATAAATCTCATCCGAGTACGTAATCCCTCCCCTCTCCCTCCCCCCTTTCCTCCTACGAGTACGTACGGGGGCCTTAAGCCCATATAAACAATAAGCATATTCAGGGCCCCTGACACAGTTTTAAGGATAAGGGAGCTGGACCGATGTGTTGGAAGTTAGTGCACCCTCTCTTACCAAAATGGTTTCTTTTCCCCGCAGGGTTCCATGCTTGTTTCCCAGTTGGGAGGGTAAATTATTATTAGCATCAAATTGCCAACATGTGCCTAAAGCTTCTCGAAATTGCAGTGATTCAGGAAAAAATCAATCCTGGAAATTGAAGTATTCGCGGGAATTGAAAAAAATTTTACGAAAATGAAGGAAACTTCACGAAAAATGAAGGATATTTCCCAGAAAGTGAAAAAGATTTCCTAAAAATTGATGAAATATTTATGAACATTAAAGCAAATTTTCTGAGAATGAAGAAGTTTCTAAAAATCTAAGGAGCTTTTTGAAAAATTTACGATATTTTCCAACTAGCAACGACATTTTATGAAAATTCAATTAACCAGTGCAATTTGCATACTATAACCAGGAAGAATTTTTCTAGTTCTTACCCCATCGTGAGATGACCATTTATACAACCCATGCCAAGACAAGAGTTGGCAATTGCCCATTGAACGAAAAAGTAAATACTTGTATATTGCTTTAAGAGCAGTGCGGAGCTACAAGGGTCATGGGGTATTCCCCACGATATCGCTTTGCATCCCCCTCACCTGCCCCCATTTTGTTTTGTTAAGTGACATATTTTGTCCGATTTATAGGCTTTTGCCCCCATGAGACATATTTGCCCCTCGCTTGCCCCCATGACCAAATTCCTGGCCCTGTAAATTGTTAAAAAAATTATTGGGGTGAAAGGGGTGGGAGGGGGCTGATACTTTATTTGTAAAGACCTACTTCTGAAGGCTTTTTGTTTTTATGTTGTAGATTCAGGTCCAAATTTGAAAATTTTGATTTAAAATGAAAGATATTTGGTCCAGACTTGAAGATTTGTAATCCACAATTGAAAAATTTGGGGCCAAAAATAAAGATATTTAGCCTAAATTTGAGGTTATTTGGTCTAAAATTTACAATAATTCAGTCGATACGATGAAAACATTGCCAACATCATGTTTTCTGTATGGTTTATTTAATATTTCACTTAATTATATTCATGTCTTTTCCAGGGCTACCACATTTTTTAGATGGATAAGCCCCTAACAGCCCCCCTTAGACACGCCACTGCCCAACATACCAAGAACATAGCTATCGATCCCTGAAAAATCATCCATTATGAGTTTTTCAGCATATGAGACTCTTCTCGTTTAATTAAGAGGTTGCAGGGATTGCAAATTAAAGTTTATTTAGTGCCTTACAATTATCTCATAATACTTGCATTGGTTGCGCCAGGATTTGCCGATGGAAGGGTCGCCTTTCCGACATTGGGGATAAAATATGCTACTATACATAACAAAATTATATCAATTTCCGTAAAGGGCTGACAATTTGAAGAAAAAAATTCCAAACGGGGGTACGGGGACGGGGGAGGGGGGCAAAGTTTTGATCAAATGTAGTTATCTGAAGGGAATTTTGCTTGTACCAATAAATTACATCACATGCAGTTTGACTTCAATTATCACTTGTATAAAAGGTGGGTGTGGCTCTTTCCAAAAAGATATTCAATTACGAATATTCTATGCTAATTCTGATAAAGCAAACCACATCGATTACCTTAAATCGCAGAGAACTCCACGCCACCAAGCTTCGTGCTACGCATTTGCACTAACGCCAGTACATACAAATTGTCGGGATATTTGACTCCCCCCCTTCCTTCTCCCACACACACACACACAAACACCAGAGTACCCTACATACGGCCCTGCGTAAATGTTTTTGTTACATTTGGGAATTATATGTCTCGTATTCATAATCAAGACGCAGATGACCAAAGGGCGCTGGGTAGTTATTATGGACTGCTTAATTATTCATCTTGCAGCAGTATTAAACACATTGTCCGATGTGTCGTATCCTTAAAGGCAGTACGTGTAGAAGCACAATAAGCTAAATGGTTTTATTATGATCACACACCATCATAGTAGAAAAAGACTGCATCAAAAACAGCTCAAATTGAGCATTTTACGGTGCTTTGAATTCTCAGGTAACACTTTGCATATTTCATTTAAATGTTATGATGTTATATCTACCTACTGTGGTGTAGCGGTTATCATACCTGTCTACAGACCACGAGGCCCCGGGTTCAATCCTGGGGTGGGTAGACACGCCAGTGCTCGTTATCAAAGGCCATGGACATTGACTTGGTTGTCGATGTTATGTCTGTCCGTACGTCGTACCTGTGTTCTCGTCCGGGTCGTATTAAGCGTTTCGTGATAGCATTTGTACTATCATAACCGAATACGCAGGCGACAAACCCTTTATTGTAATTGTGTGTTCAACTCTCTCTCTCTCCCAGATTACAGAGCAACCTTGGTATTTTCTTTTGAAACTTCTTTTGTTTTTAAAATATCTATCGTAATTATTAAGTGATACCAAAGAGCTGCGTGGATGCTCTTTGGTGATACAGTGCATTCTAATCAAACGTTTTTGTCATGCCACCAATAATATGCTAGCAGGATTATGCACAAAAAAAACATCAATATTTTGAGCTGTCCGTCTGGTCATAAATCTTGAATTAAAAATTGAACGAAATTTGATTATCCGTCCTCAAAGACTGACAGTTTAGAAGTGAGTGTAATTTTTCGAAATAAAAAACGATAACTCAAATTTTAATACTCTTTTACCAATTTAGAAATTGCTACACATTTCTAGACGTTTAAACACGCGAAGGTATAGTAGTAGTCCTTTGAGGTCGCAGAGAATCAAGGAATATACCTTGTAAAGTTTTAAGATTTCTTTCCAAACGATATTAATGCGATCACCTGTTACATTATCTTTCATTCCAATATTAAACTTATGGGGTGAGAATTTGTCATCAAATAAATCCGAAACAGATTTTGATTGGACTGCTTGGCTTCGTCTTGCACTTCCCATTTAGAAAACAGAGCAGGGACCGCATATTACCCTTCCAGGTTGCGTTTTTTTTCTGCAGACAAGAATTGCCATTACAGATATTTTCAGCCAATCATATACAAGAATAACAATAACGTAATTAAATATGAATATTTATATACAACATTAGTCCCATAACATAGGACTGTATACTATAGCCTGTATAGTATGTAATGTATGCATGGAGTACATAGTGGTGATAGTGGATGAGATGTAATGTCATTATTGGGCCTAGGCTAATGCTATTAAGCCTACGTTGACTTATTTTACTTGTTACTTGTTGGTTTTATAGAACTTTTTTTTGTAAATTGATGCTTGTTTCAAATGAAATCATAGTGTGGTATAAAGTGCGGCAGAGTCGTAGTCAAAATTCTAAGCACCTTTTTGAAACTCACTACGACTATGCACTCCGTTAAAAAGGAAAATCAGGACTTTTTCGATATTTCAATAATGTGTCTTTATACATGTATTTAACTCTATGTACAAGTTCATTACGCATATATTGTTTCATATATTCTTGAAACTATATAGGCTTTACAACGTTTGAAAATAAATATCAAATTTCAAAAATGAATTGAATCAAAGATGAAATTTAACTCACTACGACTACGCACTCCGTCCCAAAAGGAAAATCAGGACTTAGAGAAAAATGTTCAAAAAGGATAAAACTCACCTACAACTTAAACAAAAGTCTATTTGGGCATAAACTCGTACAAGGCCCAGGCATACCTACAACTAGTGCGAATTATCTCACGCATATACAGCAGCTTGAAGATCTACGTATACAACGTGAGAACTATCGCTATACAACTTTGATTTTTTGAAGTGATTACTCGCAGGGCAGCCCTGCGAATATTAACACAGTATCTCAAGCCAGCACTGCGAATAAGGTTAGGGTTGGGGTAAGGTTTTAGGTTAGGGTATATGTTATCACTGCCCTGCGAATAAGCCCCCCTATTTGATTTTTACACACTAACCAAAAACTTTGTACCTACAACACGTGTCCAAAAAACTTCAATGCAAAGGAAAGTCTTTTAATTACTACTTTATAGATTATGTCTTAATTTTCACACAAGAAGCGAGTGTTAGACCTTCACTCAGAACACCACTTACCGAGATATTGTTAACTACTTCATCGATATTCAAAGGAGGATTCGCTTCGTAGCATATTTTAAATTGTGCCATGTCTGTAGTGTCAGGTTTTTTCCATTGTTTTCCGCCAAGGTAATGTTATTTACTCGCGGTCATGTAATTACTAAGTCCCAAACTATTTTAGCAGACGATATGTCGTAAGTTTTTATGAATATTCATATTTAATTACGTCATCGTCATTTTTGTATATGATTGGCTGAAAAAATCTGTAATGGCAATTCTTGTCTGCAAAAAAAAAACCCTTCCAGCTTGATCCCCGGGGACTTGTGTTCCGTCTCGGTGTGCGTGTCGACGGTCGATTGTTGAAAGCGTCATGATAATTTGGGGAATAGCGCCTTTAAATGATGCGAATTAGTATTCATTAATAGCAATAGTGTTAGCGGAAGGCAAACATCATAACAGCACCACAGTATGTATAAATTGAGAAATATACCTTCATTGGAAATGGAATAGAACTTTTTATTTAAAGGCCAGTTGTCGCTCTAACGTACAAGGTAAATGAAATTCAAATCCTGTGTTTTAATTGGTCGAAACTTAATGGTACATTGTGCACTTACATGCTAGGCAAATCAATATAATTTTGGAATAAATTGTACGTTGCCACATTTTAATCACAATAAATGACCTTTAAAGTTCTAATAGATGCTGGTTTAATGACTTGCAATGAATACTACCAATTTGCATTCGTCTTTCACCAGCACTCATGGTGGTCGTTCATCTAAAACTCCGTAAAATATTGATTTCAAGCAATTAGATTCGTTCTCAGTTGCTTCCGTCCAAGATTTTTGTATTGAAATTGTCTTACTAATCTTCTTTCGTTAGTTGTATTACACCACACCATTGCCAACTAAATAGGCAAGTATTTGTAGAACAAGATATTGTATTAGAATTGATTTCTATAATGTTTGAAAAAATCCATTCAAAGAATAACAGCACAATGAAGCAATGGGATATGAATGAAAAGAAATCGAGAGCACATTATGATTTGAACTTTAAATGACCATTTCTCTTCCAAACTCTCGAAATATGAAAAAAAGGATTTTACTTCAAAGAGGTTCCCAAGTTTATTAACGTCATTAATGGATATCTACACATCGCGTAACAAAGGTATTTGTAGCGATGATGCGGATTTGAAGTGATTTTTAAAAGCTATTTATTGTATTATCGCATAAATTGTCATCCATGAATCAGTTGGAAAAAAAAAAAAACCAAAACATCAGTAATCTTTATTGAGATTATTTATGAGTATACTTCTAAAATAGACCGATTACATTATATATGAACAGTGCATTACAAATAAGTAAAAAATTATTTGATTTTAAAATAGTATTTTACTTCAAAGAGATTCCCAAGTTTATTAACGTCATTATTGGATATCAACACATCACGTAACAAAGGTATTTGTAGCGATGATTTGGATTTGAAGTGATTTTTAAAAGCTATTCAGTGTATCATTGCATAAATTGTCATCCATGTATCAGTTGAGAAAGAAAAAAAACATCAGTAATCTTTATTGAGATTATTTATGAGTATACTTCTAAAATAGACCGACTTTACATTATATATTCACCGTACATTACAAATAAGTAACAAATTATTTGATTATGAAATAGTATTTTACTTCAAAGAAGTTTCCAAGTTTATTTACGTCATTATTGGATATCCACACATCACGTAACAAAGGTATTTGTAGCGATGGTTCAGATTTGAAGTGATTTTTAAAAGCTATTCAGTGTATCATTGCATAAATTGTCATCCATGTATCAGTTGGAGAAAGAAAAAAAACATCAGTAATCCTTATTGAGATTATTTATGAGTATACTTCTAAAATAGACCAACTTTACATTATATATGCACCGTACATTACAAATAGGCAAAACTTTTTTTTCTTTCTAAATATTATTTTACTTCAAAGGAAAGAGCAAGTTTATTAACGTCATTATTGGATATCCTCACATCGCGTAACAAAGGTATTTGTAGCGATGGTTCAGATTTGTAGTGATTTTTAAAAGCTATTCAGTGCATCATTGCATAAATTGTCATCCATGTATCAGTTGGAGAAAGAAAAAAAAACATCAGTAATTCTTATTGAGATTATTTATGAGTATACTTCTAAAATAGACCGACTTTACATTATATATGCACCGTACATTACAAATAAGTAAACAATTATTTGATTATAAAATAGTATTCTACTTTAAAGAAGTTTCCAAGTTTATTAACGTCATTATTGGATATCCACACATCACGTAACAAAGGTATTTGTAGCGATGGTTCAGATTTGTAGTGATTTTTAAAAGCTATTCAGTGCATCATTGCATAAATTGTCATCCATGTATCAGTTGGAGAAAAACAAAACATCAGTAATCTTTATTGAGATTATTTATGAGTATACTTCTAAAATAGACCTACTTTACATTATATATGCACCGTACATTACAAATAAGTAACAAATTATTTGATTCTAAAATAGTATTCTACTTCAAAGAAGTTCCCAAGTTTATTAACGTCATTATTGGATATCCACACATCACGTAACAAAGGTATTTGTAGCGATGGTTTGGATTTGAAGTGATTTTTAAAAGCTATTCAGTGCATCATTGCATAAATTGTCATCCATGTATCAGTTGGAGAAAAAAAAAACATCAGTAATCCTTATTGAGATTATTTATACAAAGCAAAACTTTTTTCTTTCTAAAAATAGACCGACATTACATTATATATGCATTTGTAGTGATTTTTAAAAGTATTCATTACATAAATTGTCAATGTATCAGTTGGAGAAAAAAATTATTTGATTTTAAAATAGTATTACATTTTTATTTCAAAAATTATTTGATTTTAAAAAGTATTTTATTAACGTCATTATTGGATATCCACACATCACGTAACAAAGGTATTTGTAGCGATGATTCAGATTTGAAGTGATTTTTAAAAGCTATTCAGTGTATCATTGCATAAGTTGTCATCCATGTATCAGTTGGAGAAAAAAACAAAAACATCAGTAATCTTTATTGAGAATATTTATGAGTATACTTCTAAGATAGATCGACTTTACATTATATATGAACCGTACATTACACATAAATACAAGATTACTTGATTCCAAACCGATATTTATGAAATACTTACTTTTTCTGTTCCAAATTTTTCCTGTGATGATTTCAAACATTTCATAATCAACAAGGTACATGTTTTAGTCTTAACTTTAGTAATAAACCGTAAAGGTCCCTCGATGTATCGTGGCATCATTAAGTAATTTTTAGAATCACAAAATACTGCCGTAACAATGTTCAGATTTACATTTACATGCATAATAAGGTTAACAAATTACTTACTTTTCTCTCTCTCTTGCAACATTTTTGTTATAAAAATGTGCACTTTAAAATATGTAGGATAATCTATGAAACAATAATGGTGACAACTAATATGGTATACTGTATTTCGCTTTAAAAATTTCAAGATTCCACTTGGAAAGTAGCTGCCTTAGCCAGTCTAATTATTATGTATGAAGTCACAAAGCCATATCCATGACAACTGTTATGTATTTGTTTGAAATGAAAAACCTCTTTCAAAATAATTGGCAACATAGTAGTTTCAATTAATTGAGATTGAAGATGAACTATAACTTATGTTAAGAGAGCTTCTTTCATCACTGTTCCTGGAAGATCTTCGAAACAATATTCCCAATAGAATACGTAATGCTTTATATCTTTCACAGTTCAAAACCAGACTATGATATCACATTTGATTTTCAATTGTAATATCTGTATTGTCAGTTTTCCTTTATGTTTTCCCGTTCAGCGCTTTGGGATATTTTGTAATTTTATGCGCTTTATAAAAATTGTTTTATTACTATTCGTCTTTATTATTCAACTGACGAACCGAATTTAAAGTATGAACTAGTTAATCGCTTCATGTACCAAATAGTTTTTGTGTATGTTTAACAACACTTGACAATTAAAAGTGCCACAACAAGTTAGTTATGAATAATGAATTATCTAATGCTTGATCTAAGTACAAAGAGATGTGCTACTCTTGTAACAGTGCTATGACATATGTGAAGTTATATGAAGTATATGATAGTCTTAAGGTTAAAAAATGACAAATATGTTTTCCACAATGATCAGAGAACAATAAACAAACTTAAGGGCAGACATATAAATTATCCTCTTCTTAGGATTCACCCTGTCCTCTTCCTCAGCAACCACCCGTGACTCTTGTACGGTACTTCAGAGTCAATCATATTTTTATTTTACCGAAGTCAATTCAAATCCGAATTTTCGAATATCCAAACTAGCTTCATGAGAGCTATCTCCACCTTTTGTTCATATCCTGCTAGGGCATCCATTTGGGACTCATTGCGTAATGTGTACATGCATGAGTTCAATAATTTTTCATTTTTTTCTTCAAAAATGCATCAAAAAGCTTCTTTAGACATTGGTGAAAGAGCATTGGTTGGCACATAGCATGCCTGCCTTTCAAATAACAACTTCGACGAGCAAATTTACCTCACACGTGTTGAATTATGTAAATAATCACATCACATCGCTCTTTTCATCTACCTTTATTTTTTGTGATGCTAATCAATGGTGCTAATTTTTCACCTAAGGTGTTACAGGTCAATTAGACACTTAGGAATAGATTAATTTCCTTCCCCTTTAATGAGCAATATTCTACTGAAATACAATGCGCAGAATTCCTCACCAGTTTTTTAATCAGTTAATAAATGGAATTAAATGGTGCTTAAACTCGATACGTTAATTACCACAGGGGAATTATATCAGAGCATATAAGATCGAACAAATTCAAGCGAGAGTAGTCTTGACCCATTTGGACAGAAATTCAAACAATACGTAAGATGTTTCATATTTGTCCTTGTAATTTTTGTCACAATTAGATCTAATTCTTAGGCGTTTGTTGGAGGTTGTTTAAGATTTACGAGTTTTTTTTTCTTCATAAATAGGGCAGTTTGAAACAAATATTTGAAATGCTATTTCTCTACCTGGGCGGTGCTGTTTGGCTCAGTGGTTAAAAAATCACATGCTCGCGTCGAGAGCAAGTGTCGCATATAGCAGGGCATATTTCACCTTGAACCACTGCAATTATTGTGTTTGACACTCCTTTGCATGGCGGTATCACTTACGAAGAGACTTGATTCCCACGGTAAATGTTAACTTAAGTCTTATTTTATTTTTGAGACTAACTCGATTAAATGTATTATATATAGAAAGGTATTTGTAACCGGTTCCTGGAAACAAAAGCAGCTGTTTCATCTCATTTAAGTTATATTTCTTATTGGTTCAAGGTAAATCTCATAGACATAGTGTTAAAGTCGCGACGGACGCACAATTTTCCATTAATTATTCATTGCGCATGCCTTACACTGATTGGTTTATTATCGAGTAGACGTGGTTTTTATGAGCCTTCGCTAGCAGCTTGGTCCGAGAGCTTATGCTGGTAATATCAGAGAGTTTGCTCACTGAAAGAGTTTCTAAGCGCCAGTGTATTGTGAACTCCACTGACTTTGTGATATTTTTTGCTGGTTACCGAAGATAATAAAATAAATCTAGAGACCAAGAGAATATATCTACTATATAAACCGTTTTGCCAATGTTTATTAAGCTTTCTTTCATCTCTAGAAATAATGTTGACTTCTTAATATACTAGTAACGCGAAAAGTTATGGGATTTTTTTTAAAGACCTTTCTAGTAGACAACACAATCTTCGGGTTTTTCTTCGAGTTTTCTTTGATGCCTGGAAAACCGAAATTTGACACAAGACGCTACTTTAAATGCTTCAGTCCAGGCATGTGTCTTTCTCCGCTCATGATCACATTGCTTTGCCCTCACCGACTAAGTCAAGTACAATGCAAATCTGAAATTGACACCTGGACCCGAAGAATCTATTGCACACTAATTTGGTGTTCATTTCTAAAAGGGAATGTCCTGCACATTTTAACAAATAAACGTTATTACTATAATCTTAGTATTAGTAACATGGTTGTTACATTTTATTGGTTTAGTGTATAGCCTATCATGAATTGACAAAGCATAAACACCTTTACGGTTTTCATAAGTGTGTCATATTCTTACTATGGATGTGTGATTTGATGTAGATATAATTGACACGTCTTACATTTGTGCAAGTGCATCCCCGTTTACATCTGAATGACTGACGCCAGTCATAAACTGTGGTTTGTGACTAGTTGTGGTTTAAATCCTTATAAACTTGCAACATGTGGGTCTACACCTTTAAGCTTCGTTGCCCTTGTGCACTACACAGGATCGGCTCCCATGTATCTTTTAACATAGATGTTTAATATATATTCATTGTTAGTAAAATTATAATAAGCATGAAAACTTGCACACGCAAATGACAAGAGATAGAAAGTTACGAAGTTGGTAAAATATCTACGTCATCCACTTAATGCATTTTTCCACAGTGGAAATTTCCCGAAAATTGACAAAATTGCCAATTATGAACGACATTTCCTAAACTTGACAAACAATTCATTAAAACTTTATGCAAAGTGACCGAAAATGAACGACATTTCCGAAAATCAAAGAATAGTTCGCAAAAATGAAGGTAAAATTGGAACAAACATTTGGTAACATTATTTGAATTTTATTTTTAATTCCTCAAAATCAAAAGCAATTGCCTAAAAATGCCCAAAATTGTAAATAATTGCGAAATATCAACAAATGTACTTAAACAGATAAATTTGAAAAACAATTAACAGAAATTTTAATGAAAGTGCCCAAAAAAGAACGAAATTTCCCAAAAATCGAAGAAAATGTTCCTATTAGGAACAAACTCTGTGATGGATCTTAACTCAGTAGTGCACTGAATTTATCCACTCGTGGTCGAGAAATTGTTAGGACTCTTACCCCCCCTCCCTTCACCTCCCTACCTACCCCCCCCCCTCCTCCCGTTCTCCCATTCTTCCTGAGAGGTGGCCCTTCCTAATACTCCACTGCCTAACACTGTGTATCAATGTGGTTATGAGTTACTAGGCTAGTGTACAGAGTGTAATATTTTCGCCATTTACTTCTTCACTTCAAAATTTGCTCCGCGGTTCCTGTCACTCTCACTATCTGTTCCAGATGATATTGTACGAGCCTTAGATGAGTTTTTGAAAGAGCTTCGTCCTTTAGGGCAACAAAACACCAATTTGATAAACATCCAGTAACCCGATCGAAAATGTTGGTTAGTGGCGGCATACAGCAAACAGTTGATGCAGCTATTCATGTGAGCCATTACAACTGCAACTACGTACATCCAGCGAGGCCAAACTGCGTTGACGTCAAACACTACGATGATAGCATATGGTGCCCACATAAAAAGAAACACAAGAACAATGGTAAACACTGAACGCAACAGCTTCCTATCACCATCTTTGAGTTGTTTGCTAGTATGCTCATTTTTCTGTTTCTTGGTCATTTTTCGGATGTCTTTTCCAGTTGAACGTGCATATTTCAGGATGCCTATGTAACTGCAGGTGACGGTAGCCAAAGGAATGCCAAAACCAGTGTGATGAAGAAGAATGTGTATGAATAAGCCTTTGTGTAGTCGTAAGTGCAGAGCATAATCTTCGGATCAAACGCATGAGCACCCCAACCAAATAGGTTTGGAGAGTCAATTGAAAAACATATGATCCAGAGAGATATGACCATCAAGGGTATTGTCTTGCGATTGTAGAAGTGTGGGTACACCAATCGATGACATATGCTGATGTACCTGTTGAGGCTGATTGCGGCAATACTCCACATTGAACAGGAACAACTGCAAAAGAAGCAGAAAACAGTTGAATTTGCCTGTAAATATCATGTAACACAAATTTTGTTCACGTTTAGATGGCATACATTTCAGGATGTAAAGTACACCAAAAAATCGATTGGGGCAAGCAACAAAAAACTAATGTGGGGCACGTAATTAAAATGGGTGTTGCTTTAGTGTAGCTCTAAATTGTAATAATGGCCGACATAAGTAACATACAGCAGCTCATATGGTTTGAGGGTGGTGTATTCCCCCCCAAATCCTTCCCATTCCATCCCCCTCGAGATTGTTCATTCTTCTTTTGATATCCAGGGAACGCTACAACTTTGTTAGGGTTACAATCAACAAAGGGATGATCTTTGCATCCTTCAACGAGTCAATTTTTAATGCTATCGTTAAAATATTTAAGTTGTTTAAAAAGGATTGGCTCGATCACACTTTTAGTGATGCTTTATTAATTAAATCACTTACCTATTAATGTAATGGATCAAAACATGGAAAGTGGTTATAGATTTGCATAAGAAAAGTGAATTTCGGCCTTGTAGTGGTACTTATTGCAACCAATTCATACTGAAAGAAACGTTTTAAGTGATCTAATATAATACCAACAATATATCCTTACAACCTTGCCAAAAGCTAGACAGTGGATCGCTTTACTGCACATATTATCCATATGGATAAATCAGTTTATATGGAAGGGATGGAAAGTTAATTCATGCTTAAAAAAACTCCTGCAATGCCTAGCTCAAAAGCCGATAAAATATCTTTGGCACGCAACCCTTACAAAAATTCCAGATCTGGGTTTGATATAATTCTCAGATCTGTGAATTAAATTTGCCACAAGGAATTTTCATGATTATCAGCGCCCTTCACTAATATGTGGTGTTGGTGAACCAGCTCTAAATTATATGTGTGTAGTTAAAGTGTCCAGTCATAACTGAATGAGACCCTTTAACATTACTTAATCAAAAGTGAGCATGAGCTTTGTTTTTTAATTTTCAGTTTTAGTATGAGAACAAAAAATCCCTGAAAATTCAAAACAATTAATTGAACAACATATTTAAGGAACTAAGCCACAGGATTGAGTAAATACATACTAGACTGATCGCATTAATTTGTACAATAGAAATATTAATGCAGTTATCAATCTCTATTTCTGGATGTACATTTATTGGTGTCAATTATTGTGACTCCGCCCACAACATTTTTGATACTTCATTATTGGTAGATGCTTAAGGAAGCACCTTAGTCAATACAGAACCACACAAATGGGTTGAGCCTTCATATCTGCATGCTGAATCACATTTTATCAAATTTGATCCGCTTATTTGTCTTGAAATTGTATTTGCGTTACTAATACAAATTTACATATATGTCAATTTCCTTTAAATTCAGCATTAAATCAAGATTATATCTGGCTTGATCTGGCCAGATCAAACTTGATTTGTATATCAAATGTAGCATTAAATCCGCTTTATATCTGACCAAATTAAACTTTATTTGTGTATCAAATTGACTTTAATCAAGGTTATATTTAGCTTGATCTGGCTAGTTCAAACTTTGTTTGTATAACAAATGTAGCATTAATCCACATTATATGTGGCTTTATCTGGCCGGATCAAACTTGATTTGTATATGAAATTGACTTTCATCAAAGGTATATCTGGCTTGATCTGGTCAGATCAAACTTTATTTGTATATCAAATTGGCATTAATCAAGGCTATATCAGGCTTTATCTGGCCAGATCAAACTTCATTTAGCAAGATATTAACTTTATTAGATCCAGATCTGGACTTTTTGTAAGGGAAATTAAAATTTAAAATTCATGTTACTTAAACGTTAAAGAACGATTGAGCAAAAGAAAGTGGTATGTGACTTTGTTTGTATGTATTAGTTCACATTTCAAAACACAAAAGACAGTCTGCAACTTAGTCTTCATTTAGTCCGAAAGAGTGCTGATATTAGGCAACCAAAGTTTTGTAAAATTAGAACTTTTCGTAAAATCAGACCGTTAAATTGTAATATTTCGCCGACATGATTCTTGAAATTATTAAAATTTTAGAAACGTTTCCAGTATTACGTATTTCGAGCTTGATCTACGTCTATGAAAAATATATTTGCAGGGCTAAGCTAAGTAATATACCATCATATTTACCATGGTTTAGTATACAGATATATCCTCTGCTATATGTTTACCCGCACCTACATGTTTACCACACTTGGACAAAACAGTTTTTCCTGATTATATCCACCACTCCTCCCTTTCCATTGTTGTATTTGTTTTAGTTTAGCCTACTTTGAGAAAAAACAAAAAGACATTAACAGTGATCAACATTGAATGAGTGAGTGAGTGGAAGAATTAAGGGTAGAGGACAGAGAAGAGTTGAAGAAAATTATGCAAGTGTCCTAAGAATACTTTATAAAAACGTAAACTACGGACTGATGGAACGAAGAACTACTGAAGAAATGCCACTATTTATGATGTGTGGATGTTAGATAATAAAGAATATAAAATATTTGCTGATAAAAGTAGAATACATTTCCAGGAAGTCTTCCAAAGAGGTTTGTCCATAATTTGAAGGATGGAAACCAATTCTAAGAACAAAATGCTTGTAAAAGTAACATTTGACTTTCATTGCATAATTCATGGTGGGAACTTTTATATTTCTTTTGAGTGAGAGTAGTGGGACAATAAGGAACGGTCTCATTATAATGTTTTCACGTATGTACTTAGTAAATGATTAATTAACCTTTTACTCCCAATCAGAACGTATAATGCAACAAACTTTGAATAAAAAGAATCACACAAGAATTAGCAAACAGTTCTGAGAAATGAAAGACGAATAGTACTAGGAATTTGAACACTAAAATGGATTGGATTAGCACTATGTATTAGAATAGTACTATGAATTGAAATATTGATTTGAATTGGGACATCATTGCTGTGAATTGGAATAGTATTGCAGATTGGAATAGTAATATGAATTGGAGCAACATTGCTGTGAATTGGAATAGTACTATGAATTGAGACAACATTGCTGTGAATTGGAATCGTACTATGCGCTGGAATAGTAATATAAATTAGAACAACACTGCCGTAAATTGGAATAGTACTATGGATTAAAATATTGATATGAAACAGAACAACATTGCTGTGAATTGGAACAGTGCTATGGATTGGAATAGTAATATGAATTGGAACAACACAGCTGTGAATTGGAATAGTACTATTGATTGGAATAGTAATATGAATTGGAACAACATTGCTTTGAATTGAAATAGTACTATGGATTGGAATAGTATTATAAATTGGAACAACATTGTTGTGAATTGGAATAGTACTGTACTATGGATAGGAATGAATTGGAACGGCAATGAACTGAACTAAGAACTGGAATAGTAATATACATAAATGGAATTAGTACTCTGAATTGAAATAACACTTTTCTCAAACCGTATGAAATTGCATTTCACACCAAAGTTGTTTTCTGTCATTTCGCTGTAGATGTAGGTTGTTTGAAATATTCTTTTGGCTTTATTCGTATCATTAAGCAATGCAAACTTCATGTTATTTGAGACAACAAAGCTAAGTGTAAACAGATTTTTAGAACCTTCTCCCTTCTGACAATTTAAATGAGAAAATGAAGAAACTATGCACGGAATTTGGAAAATTAATTTATTGGAAACATCATCTCAGATTATAATATTTGTTTATACTTCTAGCCTTTTCCGAATTGTTTAGATCAAAACAAAAACTATGTTTTTTTCTTATTTCTTTTCTAACAGAGCATAATATTTTTATTATGTGTGTCTTTACCTTTTGAAAATGATCAAATGTGACAATTTTTCGATACATTAACGACAGCTCAATATGTTAGTATTCTTTGTATTTCTTTCCGTAATAATATAAATCTTTGAAAATTATGAGATTGCTTTTCTACCTTTGTGCAATGTAACCTTCAACGCACTACAAAAATCAATATCAAATATATTTCTTATTGTTGTCAGAATAGGAAACGTTGCACTATGTAGAAAACGCAAGAAAAACGTTGAATAAACGTTGAACTTCAGTACATGATGGTGTTTTCTTATTGAGCATTAGAAGATGTAGAAATGTGGACTTTTAAAACTTTTTTTGACGTCCAGTGACGTTGTTTAAGCGTAAATAGTACGTTGGAAGTAATCATTGTTTAAAAGTTAGATTAAGAGTGTACTAAAAGTCATATATAAAACGTTTTTTTTATGTAAAAGTGTGTACTGCCGTTTTTGTATAGACGTAAAATTAAGGACTCCACAGCGTTCGTTATTAAAACGTTTTTTAATCGTTCAGGGAGGTTGTTATGACGGTTAAAACGTACAAAAGCATTAAATTATGTCTTTGAATTTTAAAAATAGCATATGTAGGTTTCAACTAGCAAGATTTGCAATTTCTTTAATATGGTGATGTATGAACAGGAAAACACCTGAAAATGCCTCTTTTTTTTTACATTTCTTTCCTTAGTTTTATACCTTATAAAAACATGCATTTACATCAGATAAAACTGAGAGAAATTGTCCCATTTATACATCAGAGGCTGCCAAGTGTAACAAAACAATTTGCTCATTCCAACTTTGATTGGTTTTTTGCTTTGTGTTTCAGTGTATTTTAAGCAGTGCCGTCTAGGGTAAAAGGGGGGGGGGGGGCTTCAAACCCTTTCCCAATAATTTGCAGACCTTCATTAAAAATTGCTGTCGTATTTTCACTTTTCCTTATTGCATAAATACTTAAAACTGCTCCCCCTCCCGTTGACCCACCATACAACTGCACACGTACATTACTAAGGATTTTAGACCGGGAGTTAAGTGGGTTCAGTGAAATCACTGAGCCCAATGTTTTTTAATTTTTGTATTGCTACATGCGTACCGTAATCAACCATATTGTCCATTAAAATCATGGGGTTTTTTTGCGAAACGTACAAACGTACGCAAATTTTTCGCACGTTGCGCTATCCCTGCATTGCATCACTGTTCAAAATAGATCAATCAATTGCATTGATAGGCTTCTGTACGTGGAATATTATGTGTTTGAAATAATGAAAATCCTATATAAACAGTAGAAATAAACAGTACTAAGGGTTTTGATTAGGAGATACGGATCTGGATCAATAACCAACAAAACGATTGACCAGAGACAAAGTATTACTAGCGTCCAAAGCGCCGGAATCCGTGGACTTGTCCCTACCACTCCTATGTTTTGTGTGCAAAGTTCAAAAGTTGCCCTATGAAATATTGATAGACTGCCATTAGCCTATAGTATAACTTCCTTAGTACCCGACATTCTTTTTGTCGAAGGAACTTTAAAAGTAACACAAGTATCTTAACTTAGTAGGCCTATAAGAGAAAGAAACTCGTGAATATTTCTCGCGCTTTTTACACATACAGTTATTTTCTAAAAATTGTTCACGTGTAATTTTTATAAAGAAATGTTACCGCCATTTGGGAGGACCTTAATTGCTTATGATATCTAAACTTCACTTCTGTCTATTATACCCATTTCTCCCTGCAATGATTGTAATTTGTAATTCGATACTTTCCAATAGCCTAGGCTTTTACCAGATTATGCGTGCCTTTCAATAGTAAGTTACCTTTGATTTGTAGTCCAGCCCAGGCTGCAGGTCAATACAATAGGACCCATTGCAGCTTTGTACATACAAACAAGAATTGTATCCATTATTTGCGGAGTTTAATTTATTTCGGGCTAGGAAAAGTTGAAAACGTAATGAGCTGAGGGCCGCTAAGCACTTTCAGCTATATGCCATACTGCTACTGCATATACTTTTCAAAATAAATTGAGGGTTCCCGTACAGCCATAAACAGGTCAAGTTATGTGTCCCTCGTTTTAATAGATTTGGCTGCCCCTGGTATGATTTTATTAAAAGCCTTTTGTGCTGGTGGATCATTCGGCCCTTATGAAAATCTATTTAAAATAGATACGTATTTGATATAAGGGGCCTGTTCATTAGCATATGATTTGATGAGACTGAACAAATTACTTTCAATGGATCTCGTAGTTTTATCCAATGCTTGTGTCATTATATTCTTAAAAGGGAGGATTTATATCAACCAGGGTCACCTCCCATGATGGTATGAAGGAACCTGTCTAAGACAAGGGGGGGGGGGGGGGAGAAACCCGTACAAATTCCCATTTACAAACGTTTCTTCATTTCCGTGCAATTTTTTTTTTTTTTTTTCGGAAATTTCCCGCCAACTATCATTTTCGGAATTTCCTTCATTTAAAAAAAAAAAAAAAAATGGTACTCTCGTTTTTCTTCGATTTTCATCCAAGTTTTGAGAAAAAATTTTTCAATGTTCGGGACATTTTCTTCACGTTTTTAAACCATTTCTTAATTTGCGGGAAATTTTATCAGATTTTCATCCATTTTCGGGTAATTTATTTCATTTTGGGGCAGATTTCTTTAATTTTGGGAAATTTTCTTTAAACGTTTAGGAAATCTTGCTAAATTTGACCCAAAACCTTTAATTAAACGAGACCTGAACGTTTGAAGATTGATAAAGATTCTACCAAAACATCACACAAACAGAGGGATTACGGAGATTTACATAACACAATCGCCTGGTTTAAGAAAGAAGGACGTGTGAAAGTGTACACAGCGTTTTCACGATTGACCTCTTTTGCTAAAAAGGGGGAGGGTCTCCTTTTTCAATATAATTTTATCTGCCTATTGATATTTCAGCTAGTGAGATAACAACTGCTACTTGCAAATTGACAATCCAATTTTTTGAATACAGATCTACGATATGACAGTGTAAGATCATAGTCTTAATGCCATATGCTTTGCGATGGGATGCCACTTAATAGTTCAGCCCTTTTTTCAAATCATCCCAATGTTTATACAAATTGAGGCTTTCTTCGCAGCTGAATAATATTTCTTTCTATGTTACTGTCTTGAATGCGCTTTTCGGGTGATCTGCTGATGTGATTGTATTCAAGGTACATTCAAGGTTAATGATATTATTAGCCAACACTTAATGCAATATTAGCCCAGCTTCTTGCTGGTATTAGTTTAGCTGTATGAATAAACATCAACGCAATATTAGTTCAACTTCATAATCAAACGTCAACGATACTATCATTGGCTTTATGAACAAATGTCAATGCAATATTAACTCCGCTCTATTGACCAAATTTCAATGCTGTTATTGAACCAAACGTGAATACAATATTAGTTTAGCTTAGTGACCAAATGTCAATGTTATTATTAGTTTAGCTTTATGACTAAATGTTGATACAATATTTGCGAAGCTTCATTATCAAATGTCAATACAATACTAGTTAATATTTATGATATTTTGCAATGCTGTTATTAGTTAGTTGTATGAATAAACGACAATGCTATATTAGATCAGCTTCGTGACCAAACGTAAATGCTGCTATCAATAGCTTTATGTCCAAATGTCAATGCAATATTAGTTTAGATTTATGACCAAATGTCAATGCTGTTATTAATTAGTTGTATAAACAAACGACAATGCTACATTAGATCAGCTTCGTGACCAAACGTCAATGCTGCTATCAATAGCTTTATGTCTAAATGCCAATGCAATATTGGTTCAGATTTATGACCAAAGGTCAATGCTGTTATTAGTTAGTTGTATAAACAAACGACAATGCTACATTAGATCAGCTTCGTGACCAAACGTAAATGCTGCTAACAATAACTTTATGTCCAAATTTCAATGCAATATTGGTTCAGATTTATGACCAAAGGTCAATGCTGTTATTAGTTAGTTGTATAAACAAACGGCAATGCTACATTAGATCAGCTTCGTGACCAAACGTAAATGCTGCTAACAATAACTTTATGTCCAAATGTCAATGCAATATTGGTTCAGATTTATGACCAAAGGTCAATGCTGTTATTAGTTAGTTGTATAAACAAACGGCAATGCTACATTAGATCAGCTTCGTGACCAAACGTCAATGCTGCTATCAATAGCTTTATGTCCAAATGTCAATGCAATATTGGTTCAGATTTATGACCAAAGGTCAATGCTGTTATTACTTAGTTGTATAAACAAACGACAATGCTACATTAGATCAGCTTCGTGACCAAACGTCAATGCTGCTATCAATAGCTTTATGTCTAAATGTCAATGCAATGTTGGTTCAGATTTATGACCAAAGGTCAATGCTGTTATTAGTTAGTTGTATAAACAAACGACAATGCTACATTAGATCAGCTTCGTGACCAAACGTCAATGCTGCTATCAATAAGCTTTATGTCTAAATGTCAATGCAATATTAGTTTAAATTTATGACCCACCGTCAATGCTGTTATTAATTAGTTGTATGAAGAAACGACATTGCAACATCAGATCAGCTTCGTGACCAAAGGTCAATGCTGCTGTCAATAGCTTTATGTCCAAATGTCATTGCAATAGTTGGTCAGCTTCGTGACCAAATACCAATGCTGTTATTAGTTTGGATTAAACGATCAACACAATATTAGGTCAACTTCATGATCAAATGCCAATGCTGTTATTAATTCATGCCACTACTGTGCCCCGACATCCACGATATTGCTACTCGCAGCACCCTCGCTCAATATTTCTCAAATAGTGTACATGCTGTGTCCGCTTAAGCCATAAACCATTCCCGAAATAAAATCCATACGTACAGTGTATGCATGATTGTACACTGTATGTATGGCGTGTGGGTGCTGTGATGTGTAAATGTTCGGTGGCCTTGAGATGTTTGATTTTCAAATGTGAAAAATCAAACATTGCTGATGTAAGGGAATTTTTCTTGAATTTCTCAGTTCGGCAAGGATTCTGTACTTGGTCCACAGTAGTCTCCAATTTATACTTTACCCATCCGCAACATTGTTTTAAAATATGGTATATCCTATTATGTTTACGCTAATGACACACAACTGCATCTGGCCTTCAAACCTTCACAACAACAGAATGACCTTACCGTCAAATGTTTAGAGGATTGCATCACCGATATACGTGTTTGGATGCCGCAGAACTTTCTAAAACTCAACGATAACAAAACCGAGTTTGTATTATTTGGATCTCGCCAACAGCTGTTAAAGTTTTCATCACCCAATATCATCATTGGTGAATAGGAAGTTGAGTCATCTTTGAAAGCTTGCAATTTCGGGGTTATTTTTGACTCCTTCATGACCATGGATAGTCATATTTCTCATATCGCACGCACTGCATCTTTACATCTTTGGAACATTGGAAAATTGCGCAAATATCTCAATTTAACTGCTAAAGAAGAGATAGTACATTCGGTTGTTACATCTTGATTAGATTAGGAAATTCCTTGCTGCATGGACTGGCCCACAAATAGATTCATTGTCTTCAACTACTTCAAAACACGGCTGCACGGATTGTAACTCTTCCAAATGAAGCATGTCACATAAGTCTCATCTTGAAAGATTTTCACTGGCTTCCAGTTTTTCATCGCATCATGTACAAAATATTACTTATTGTCTACAAATCGATAAATGGTTGTGCCCCACTTCCTCTTCGTAATCCTCGTTCTGGTAAAAAACTCCTTTTATGTGAAGCAAAATCCTACCATACATGGGGTGACAGATCATTTGCTGTTGCAGCTCCGCATCTTTGGAATCGATTACTTCTTCATATCAGGTTGTCTTGTTCTGTTGACTCATTAAAACCCAACAAATATATAAAACGCCATCTCATGTGTGATGCCTAGGCAAATATGTAGTTAATTTAAAATCACTGTTTCATTTATTTTATTCTGTAATTTTATTGTTGTATGTACAATAAGCTTAAGCTTCCATTATGATGGATATGTGCGCCTTATAAATCTTATCTATTATTATTATTATTATTATTATTATTATTATTATTATTATTATTATTATTATTATTATTATTATCGTTGTTGTTGTTGTTATTGTTGTTATATTATTATTATTATTATTATTATCATTATTATTATTATTATTATTATTATCATTATTATTATTATTATCATTATCATTATTATTATTATTATTATTATTATTATTATTATTATTATTATTATTATTATTATTATTATTATTATTATTATTATTATTATTATTATTATTATTATTATTATTATTATCATTAATATTGTTGTTGTTATTATTATTATTATTATTATTATTATTATATTATTATTATTATTATTATTATTATTATTATTATTATTATTATTATTATTATTATTATTATTATTATTATTAACATTTATATTATTATCATTATTATTATTATTACCATTATTATTATAACACATTCTCTTACTTTATCTTACTCACAAATTTTCTAACCTAGCTCAACTCGATCGTTTTGTCCAGTAAAAGAGCGGAAAATATGTTACAAACGAACAATAATAAGATTGGTGGAAGTTTTTTCTCTGTGGAATAAGATAAAGGAACAATTCCATATGCAATTAAACAGAGACACTGATCTTTGAATAAGAAAATTAATAATAACTCAAATTAAAAGCATCGAGCACCAGGTAAAAATCAACTCATCTAGCGAGAAAAAACAACAATACTGAGTGATTTAAAACAATGTTAACTGGTTAACCGCCTAATAAATTAATTCATACAAAGAGTGATATTTAGCAGTTTTTTTTTTTTTTTTTTTTAAAGATGCAGGTAGCTTAAAGATCTAACATTAGGTCTAAGAAGATGACATAGGGGATCCGGATCATCACACTTAAAACAATGATATTAATATCGATATTATTACCTTGTAATACAGACTATTCCGATTAATTCACACAGATATGGTTTCTCTAATAAAAAGTCTCCGTTTGAAAGCAGCCCGAAAGTACCAAAGGTGTTGATGAATAACGAAACACATAAATCAGCCACAGCTAAGTTCACAACGAAAGTATTTCCTGTTACTCGCAGCCTTTTATAAGAAAATACTCCACCGATTACAAGCGTATTACCAATTGTTCCAATGCTACCCATTGTGATGGTAGCTACGAGAAATATTGTGTTGACTGCTTTTTCTCTGGCGTACGGGTTTGTATGAATATCAGATTGGGAAATATTGAGCTCCATATTATTCAAATGATTCTTTTTTATAGAAACAATAATCAACAGCAGCCTGCAAAATCTTTTTATTTCAATTCAGTTTTGTTACACACCAAAATGTATAAACTTCGCGACATGGAAATTTCTAATGTACGTTAGAATCTAAACGGCAGATTATACAGTATTGTTTGAAGCAAAAGCACATCTAAAACCACCACTTCGCATATTCATTCACATGGAGCAAACTTTCTTTATCAACTTCTTCCGCCATTGATTATTAAAAGCTTTCAAAAAAAGCTATTACTTGCATGAAAGATTTCCTGAATAATGGTACAACCTTTTTCGGAGGGCAGCACAACGGAGTTATCTGCGTGAACCCTTACTCTACCAGCACTTTTATCTTTAAGGCCCTTGGGAGGCGGGGTGAAAGATGGGGCACCCAAAACGGCGATAATATCGCCGCGTGGTAGAGTAAGAGTTCAGCACAGGCTGATTATTGAAGGGTCCTCTATCTTCCGAGCAGCAAAGTTGGGCTCGTTCCGCTTTAGTGATCCAGTGCTGGTGGAAAATTTCCCCAGTTGTGTTTAAAACTTGATTGACCTCATGTGAACGTGTGCATTTTGTCGAGGAAAGGGAAGGAAACGGAAATAAGTGCATAAGCATTTTTCCGTCATTGATACTTCCTGCCTATAAGAGACGGATATTTTGTTGTTTAAAAAAGACATGCACAAAGGCATGACTATTTGTAGTTTCCTACTAAAGAATGTTGTCATTATTTTCTCGACGTAGGCCTAATGTAGAAGTTGTTGTTTCAAGGTTTAAGGTTAGAGGGAATCAACACAAGCAAACCACAAATAAATGCTTTCTCTTTTAGATGTACTCCTTGCTAACATGAACGATGCCAGGAAGTGGAGGCGAGTGCACATTTTTTCCCGCGCTTGTTGTTTGTTTACTATTCCTTGATTGGTGATTGAATACTTTCCTGCACTGATGACTTGGAGCTATCTACCTACTGTGCTGTAGCGGTTATCATACCTGTCTACAGACCACGAGGCCCCGGCTTCAATCCTGGGGTGGGTAGACACGCCAGTGCACCACAACTGGTTATCAAAGGCCGTGGACATTGACTTGGTTGTCGATGTTATGTCTGTCCGTACGTTGTACCTGTGTTCTCGTCCGGATCGTATTAAGCGTTTCGTGATAGCATTTGTACTATCATAACCAAATACGCAGGCGACGACCCCGTCATTGTAATTGTGTGTTCAACTCTCTCTCTGACTTGGAGCGCATAGAATGCGTCAGATGATAAGATACGCACAGTTTAAATGCGTGTGTTTTGTACGTGTGTGTGCACCACGCACGTACAAGTAATCAGCGCGTACCAAAACTTCTCACTGCTTTGTCAACAACTTTGAGAACTTACCTCGTGTGTGTGGCAAACCACTAGGCTAACGATCGTGTGAAACGATTTTTTGAAGACGTAACTTGTGTTTATGACGACTGAAACAGTGCGTTCTTTTTCCTTTTTGTCATCCAATAAGGGTTTTGCATTTGCCTCATTTTGCTCTATTTCGTGTTCGTGCGCGTGTTGCGTTAATCATGAGATGGTTACAGAGCGTTGCTGGACAGAACCTATCTTCATGCGCATATCTTAAGACGCATATTTAAGATTACTTTCAAAAATTCTTTACAAAGCATTATGTTATTTGCGGAATGGCAAAAATGTTCTCAAGGAGAGCGAGGAAGAACAAGACGAATCATAACAGGTAATTTTTACGTCTGATTTTCAATTAAAACGTTTGATAATTTGCCTCTAATTTAGGCCTATTCTCGAGGACAGGCATCCGGGAATGTTGTGGTGCACGGCGACGTTACAATGCTTTTTTGACGATCTCAAACTTCACTCAAAGGGGAAAACAAACAGTCAATAATCATTGCAGTCAATGGGGAAAAACATGGTTTTTGTCATTTTCCAACAAATACTGGACATAGTCTGTTTTTCTTCAAATATATTGTGTATTAGATAATAGTTTGCAACATATATGAATACCAATAATTTTCGCTAAATTGGCTGAGGCGACACAAGTATTTATAAAAAATATCCCATTGACTGAAATGATAAAGTTTTCCCTCCCAACTTAGCCAAACCGTACTGAGCTCGTGCACAGTTACGTCGATACCGACCTCGAGAATAGAGACTTTATAAAAAGGACCTAAGAAGATAAGCCTAACAGTTAGGCCTAACTTTCAACATCAATAGTTAATAGCAAATTCGCACTCCCTGCATGAATCTATATCCCTATATACACAATGATCTTCTCTGGATTCATAAGGGATTTATATAGGGGGCATTATGAAAAACACCTTGATTTAGGATGCGCATCTTGGTGGAAGGCAATGGCTACCTTCGCTACCTATTTTTACAGAAATATTACATTTATTTTCAAGAAAATATTCTTTGAATTGTTTTCTATCATTCTGAATATATAAGCTTTATTTTTCAATAATTGTTTATATGAAACTATAACAAGAAAGAAACTATGACCATGACTATTTATTTTCTTTCCCTTTTGCTACACGTTTACTGTTGTACTTACAAGTGTGGACAAGTATACAGTTACTATACCTTCATCATCTTTGCTCACAAAGCTTGTTGATTTTAATCAAGATTTTAAATTCTGATTCATATGATAGTCAAAAGTATGGTGCGCGAAATAGGAAGAATGTATCCATCATGAAAGATAAGACAATCTTTTAATCTTTTATGAAATCATTTAAATCTATGTCCTAAATATTAGTCACTATAAATAATCTGACTGTTTTCTCCTAAGTTTTGATTACGGTTTACGATTGCGATTCAAAACCGTCTAGTCATCCAACTGTTTCTATTTAGATATTGTTCATGATGGATTGATATACAATAACACAAATACATTCATAGGTTTTCTCATTGATGTCACACAATTAAAATGAAACTTGCATAAGTTATTACAATAAGGTCTTTAAAATCAAAATGCTGTAAAATGGTAAATTCTTAACCGATTTTGACGACACTTTCTGCTGCTCTTATGACTTATAGATTTGTTTAATACTAGTTAAGTTCATGTTGTTGCTATTCATGTCCATTGATCTTATGAACTTTGACATAATTCTTGATCTCAATATTTCTATTTGATAAACAGGCGTCGCTTTGCTACTTTTAAATGCTTTTCTGATGCATTCAGCAAATTTTGCTGTCTGTCACCACCATCAGATAAAGAGGGAGACTGTATCCCTCAAGGTCGACCCGGTCTTGAATTGCAATCCCAATTTCATCAGCAGCCCAACTCATCGCAAAACCAGTCAACTTCAAACGAAGTTGATATTCAGGACGTTGGTCCTAAAGAGGAGGACTGTGTCTCCGAACTTAATCAACATGTTGACAATAAACATGCGGTAGATGAGCTAACGGCTGATGATCTGTGGGAAATACCAAGGGATGTCAATGACCTTAACCGCAATTGGTTGGAACCAGAGGTGGTTGATGTAAATTCGTCCAATCAGCTTAATTTGTAAGTTTACTTTGAGTTTTCTTTTATAGCCATTGCAAAACTTACAGTTCTTTCTGCTAAAAGCCATTGATAACAGATGAAAGAAACTTCAACATTTTTTTTATAATGGTCCCTTAAACACGTCTCAAAATGATTTCGTAGTAAAAAAAGAATCATATGATTTAAGAGAAATACTGGTAGAATGTAATCTGGCAATCAGTCGAACCTTACCTGCTTACAGACCTTATGAAACATCACTCGTTTTTCGGCAAATAGAGAATGACATTTTCATCAACGACTATTGTTGATAGTTTAAATCATCAGAGACTAGCAACGCCTTAATTGCTTCAAGGTCGTGGGTGGAGTGGCGGGAGAAGGGAGGGGGGGAGGAGGGGGAGGGAGAGGGGAGGAAGGGGAAAGGGGGTAAAGTATAGTGGGGGTAAAGTATTTAGTTTGCTAAAGGTGTGTAATTTGTAACTGTAAAACCTTTCTTGAGACTATAATTCTTAAAAAGGTTAAGTGTGTAATTTTTTATTTTTTATTTTTTTATTTTATTCATGCAGGAACGAAATACTAAGCGCAATGGCTCATTCCAAGAATGACACTTCGTGGGATCTTGTGTTCGCCATCCAGGAACTAGGTCTTTCTGTTTTCACATCCAGAGATGTACACTATGTCCGGAAAACAAATGGCGAACATGGCAAAAGAACATGTCTTGGACGGGGGAAGTATGGCCTTACGGAACTGATGAAAATGACTGATCCTTCAAAGGCAAACCAGTTTGTTGCTGTGAAAACATTGTTTGGAAATGATTAAAACCGTAAAGCATGGGTTATTCTAAAGAAAATTATACATTGCTATTAATTGTCCAGAACACAGAAGTGATCAAAAATATGTAGTCAAACCAGCGAATAAGTTGGGATGGGTGGAGAACAGCCTTATATTTTACTCTAATAAACTCTACAGTGCACGCTACCTTATACTTACTTCGCTGTCAACGAAATCTACCCAACTTTCTTTTTTTATCCTTTTTGTTAACATCTGTCAGTCACATGGCCACTGGGAGGTAAATTGGCCAATTTCAATACAAAATGTCATTTGTATACGTAAAAACATTATTCTAAGAAATCAGTAACAGCAAGAACTCCGTGAAGAGCATTTGAAAAGTAATTAGATGTGAGTGACGTAAAACCCTCACTTTCTTAACAAATGTTTGAGTATTTGATGTAAAATTAATTCGGCTTTCTTTGTTGATTAAAAATTGTATTCCTAAGATATTCAGTGTAACGGTTCTGACAAGCAGTACAGTCTGGTCTTATTTCTGCTCAAATCTGACAAACGATTAAACTTAAACACCTCAATTGAGAGCTATTTTTGAATTATATCTCTACCTTTTTACTCTGCTTATTTTTCTCATTCATACAATGTACATGTCAGTTGCCCATTAACTCATCCTTGCACATTAATTCATTCTTATATCTTACTCTTATTTTACTTTTCCGTTATCTGCTTATCCTCAACAGAATTCCATTGCTGAGGTTAAAGCCCTGCAAGCCTTTAGCGGTATTGATGGATTCCCAAGATAACTTGAAGTAACGTCACACCACCCCGTCCCTGGAATAGTCCACGAGCTTGTGGGAGATACTCAATGGCGAAAATCCCTCACAATGGCGGCAGCTCTCTTCCTTTCACCCGACGCTCCAATTAGCTTTACCGTCGTTGGTTGACTGTCGATAACTTGTGACCTATGCTGCGCTCTGAAATCAATGAACAACATGGGTGGGATTCATGGGGATATTAAGATGGACAAAATCTTAGTGGACAGAATCGCCACTGACCCATCAATGACGTCATGGCTTGAAGACGGTTTTTGGACAATGAAGTTGATCGACTTTGGAAAGGCTTGTCGGCTTGACTTAGTTCCAAATGTTATTCAGTATGGGTACGAGAAGGAGTGTGATCTATACGGGTACAGCATGCAGCTTGCGCCAAACATCATAGAGGGACAATCTTCTCATATACACCAAGCTCAGAAATGTATTCACTCGGCTATCTAATTAGAGAACTTATGTTCTTCACTGAATCTTGCTTTTTAGATAAACTTGGCGCTGATTGCATGACTACAGACCCTTCGGCCCGATTAACATTGGATCAAGTGTTTCTACGACTGGAATCCGAAATCTATCGAGAGCATGTCCCGAGGATAAAAAAAAATGGCACGCTTGTCGTGATACCACAGACGGTTATTTCGTGCATCCATTACAAGTTAATCAAGAAGAAATTGAAGGCAATTAGCTTAAATCTCAAAAACGTTTTTTCACCTGAAACTAAAATATCAAAATATTAAACTACTGAAAGCTGAGGATAACTTTCAGTGCACTTAACTGCTTTATGTCGTTTTAAGTAGGAACAGTATGAATATCGTGTTTCTCAACGTTTTATGTAAAACACCTCATCACCGCTGGTTTTCTTCGAAACCTTAAAATCATGAATTATCTTGTTTTATAATCAATCAATCAATCAATACATACAGATCTTTTCGATATTTACTAACTCATACCTGTGTAAAACCTTTACCAACTGCAAGACTATTTATTCCAAATAAATATTACAAACCTCAATTCATTTATGCTACCTTTTTTGTTTAAAACGAATCTTGTGCAGTAAAAACAATCACAACCAACTATTTAAATACAAACTTTTAGAAAACCAAACCAGTTGTCATTATTTCTTGCACTAATAATCTAATTTGTTATGAGTAAATTAGGATCAAGATAGGTGGGGGCATAGGCGGCGGATCTTTTGATTACAGAGGGCACGTCCCCTCCCTAATTTTGTCATTAGTTTAAAAAGTGCCCTTTTTCAAATACTTAGATTTATAAATAAATACTTATACTAATAATCTAATTTGTCATGAATAAATTAAGATCAAGATAGGTGGGGGCATAGGCGGTGGAACTTGAGATCACAGAGGGCACGTCCCCTCTCCCAATTTTGTCAACAGTTTAAAAAGTGCCTTTTTTTTAATATAAAAAGTGCCCTTTTTCATAGTAAAAATTGCCCTTCTGACTGTCTGAGGGGGAGAAGTGCCCTTTTTCAGAGAAGGAATGTACCTTTTAACTGTTGAAACATTGAAAAATATTCTCCTTCAGATAATTTGCATGATATTTTCATTAAAGTGTCATAGAACGTAAGACAGTATCGCCCTGAAAGAAACTAAAATTGTGAATATTTATAATCTATTTATAAACATCCCCAAACACAAAGTTGGGGGCCCAACAACTCTACATTGGATTTTTCCTATACTAAAAAAGCAGTTACATCTGCCTACCTTTATTTTCTCTAATCATAAAGTATAAAAAGTCTTTAAAATACGACTTTATTATAATGTGCGAGCCATCACAAATTTCATTGATGGGGCATCTTTGAAATTGAGCTCGGGTAAAGACTAACTATACTTACCCGGGCCTTTGTCGTAGACTGACGTGCCGTACACCATTTTTTGTGTGTGCAAAGTTCAAAAAGTGCCCTTTTACGGAACTTGAATATTCTGTCAAATATTAAAAACAACAGGCTTGTCTTTTTATTGTCAGATTGAATCAAGTAGCACAAATATTTTCTATGGGCGATCAGCCCATATTTCAATAATGGGGCACCATTAATGCGGAGTCACTATAGTCACTGACTCGCTGAATACTGATTGTGAATTAGGAGTATTTCTTCTAATATATACTGACCTGACTGATATACCGAGTTTAAATCAATATTCCCATGTTTTTTTGTATTATTTTATAAGAAAGAGAAAATGTTTAGAAACAATTTAGTACACAAATCATGTTGATATAGTATTCCTACCAGAAGATATTCAAATTGTATGGTTCATGAAAAACGCGATTAGAAAAAGGCTTAGTATGACCCAAAAGCTTCGAGCTCTTTAGTATGACATCACAGCAACACATTCTCCCACAAAGTTGATATATTTTAATGAAATCTATCATCCTTTAATTATTATTAAAACCTGCTAGAAAAATAAATTGATGAAAGTTAGGTATTTATATACATTGCCAAATATACCCTTTAATACCTTTTGGAAATTTCTTTCTAATCACACAGAAACAACCAATTAACGTTCAAAGAAATACATAAACATTTGCAGAATTGCCTCTATGACATCATCAAACATGAATTCATCATACTGTACAAAAACTTTAAAATGCAATTGGAAAATCTTTAAAAATCCATATCTTTTTAACGGAATATGATATCAATCTGATTTTTGTACCAAATTGCTCTAAACGTATGCTCTTTTAAATAAATTTTTACAAAAACCATAGGACTATTCCTTTAATTGATTTTCTAAAACTAAGAAAATGATTAAATTCCTCCTGATCCATCAGTCTAAGGACCTGTTTATCTACTCTTTGCATTGTTTGTAATATTCAATATTTCGAATGATGATCAGTATACAGGTATAGTTGACTAAACATGATCGATATCTTTCCGATTTCGAGACTTATGACCTATGAATTTCTAAGTTTTGTAGATCTATGTGTAAAACTTGCTTACTCGGGCCGACTTAACGCAACCCCTTTCTCCTCTTTGGACGTGCCTGGCAAAAATACTAACATTTTGTAAGTAAAATGCTTTGCTGGGATCAGGGTACAGGTACAATACATGCAGGCATATATGCACTTCCCTAAATTACTATTTTTCAGAATTCGTGTCCTAAATATTCCGATTTTCCAACTTTAAATTTTTTTTTTTTTTTTTTTAAAGGGCACCAATTTTAGGACCGGTTACATAATTCGGGATGAGGAATTACCTTTTCAGTCATGCTATAATTCCGTAGCTGTTACCAGTGGCGGCGTCATGGTAGAGATTACGGGACCCCCGTCGAGAAGTCATGAGTTGAAATATAGGTAGTTTAAGTTTCCCCGACGAATAACGACGATCAATGAAGTTGCCCCCAAATCGTGTCTAATATGACTCAAATCCGTGCACTTATTCGGTCTCAGTCGGGAGTCTACGTGTCCTTTTTGAGGCGGCGCTAGCACTGGATGTCGTACTGCTGTTTTTTTTTTTAAATAAGTGGAGGGTGCTCCAAATTTTCCGTGCCCCCAGTTTTAGATATATGCCCTGCCCTTTGTAGCATCAAACTATACCCCTTCGCATGGGCATTTTATAGCTTTAAAATACTTAAAAGGCACAAGCTTACAGCCATTACTTTGTTTCATTTAAATAGGTATCCGAATTTCGGTATCTTGAGATAAAGTGTCTTTTTTTTTAATCAACTTCAGTCAAATCCTTATAAATGTTCAAGAAAGGTAATATGACAAGACATAAGTTTAAAGTTTGGTCTCTTTTGGGAAGAAACGACTATAATCAGACTAGTTGTGACATCAAATCATCAGATTCCTAAACGTCTTTATGCCTTGTATCATCATGCGATTTTGTGGCTTAAAAACCATTGAATATGGTAGAAAAGTAGTCAAACAGAATAAGCAGGAGAGACTGGCCAAAATCATTCACCAATTAGGGTGCAGGACCAGCTTCCAATTTTGAAGTGAAGACTGGCCCACATCTAGGCCTTCTAGCTACCAACTGCCATTGGGCTGGCAGCTGCTGCAGCCCCAGAAGCTGGCAACATGTAACAGACTCTGGCTGGCTTCAATCTCCCTTTGGGAGGCTGCCCGGCCCGCTTGGTTTTAACGGACTGTGGTCGGTCTCAACCTCTCTTCGGGAGTTTGCTGCGCCCGTTTTGACGGCCAACAACTGGTCTTGGCCCACCGATCGAGGATCGGTCGAAGGCCAGGATCAGTCCATCCCTATAAGCTGACTAGTAATTAGGTTAATGATAATTTACCATCTGATTTAGGACCTAACATAGTGTGGTCTTGTCCACTTACAGTGGTCTCATCAATTTAAATGGTCTTGTGAACCAAAAAGTCTTGTGAAATTTGGTGTTGTAAACGGATTTAGTGTTGGTTCGAACCTCTAGTTTGACGCCTTTCCGCGCCATCTCCTTAAATTAGTAGTGTTGTGAAAATTCTCTAAATCACTAACCCTGACCTGCATAATGTTTGAGGAAATGTAAATCAAATATAGTACACAAATTGATTTTCTTTATAATACATTATCAGGTTGTGAGGATAATAATGTGGGGATGAGGTTGAGAGCACCAATCTTCTCCAGTAGATTGACTATACGAGTCATTTCCACGCAGGTGAGACAGAACTATAAATTCGAATATCTCATCAACGGTATAAAATATGCATTAGTTTCTTCATCAATTTATTTCTTTTGAGTTCCTCTTTCATATGAAATGAATTTGCTTGAGCACTGTACGAATCCTTTCAAATTTTTGATTTTGGAATTCAATTATCGATTTTTTATTTAGAAAAATTGCTATCCGTCTACCACATTGTAGGGGAGTTGAAGGGTCCGAAAATTCCCAGTGGATTTCATAATTCGCTTAAAAAAAAGGTGGAAAGTGACAGAAGCTTTAGACTTTTGCATTACATGTATATACATGAATTATCTAAATCCGTCACACAAATGTTGATAAGTGAGGGCTAAGAGCCAGTGGGGTACAGAAGGTGAAGCGCTCCACCTAGTTTGATCTTTTATCTAGGCATGAAAAAGCTTTAAATCCTTTGTTATTTCCTTCCCCTTCCACCCTTTGGTAACAACCTATGCCTTATCAATCCTTTGAGTTCCCCTTCACCCGATGTTTTTTTATATTTCAATAAGTGTTATATTATGTTCGTATGAAATTGGGGAATAAAGTAGCTGGAAAGATTTCACACACTACTTTTTATATGTGGCTCCACGCTTCCACTTATACCTGGTCCAACAATTTTATCGGCGGCCATGCTTATTCCTGTTGAGAAAAAACACACACACAAAATGGTTGTATCGGTTTGATTATAAATATTTAAATCGAAATACCGGGACAATCAATACACAAGGTTTCTTTAATTACGTATATAGCTAAAAATATTTTCACCAAACCCTTCCCAGGAGAAAATTTCTGCTGGGAATTATCCAACTGGCTCCATTTGAAAATTTTACTCTGGAATTTGGCACAATTCCCATCTGGAAACAGATGGATCCAGCTGGAAACAGATGGTTCCAGATGAAAACAGCTGGTTCTAGATTATTCCAGCTGGAAACAGATGGTCCCAGTTGGAAACAGCTGGTTTCAGCTGAAAACAGGTGGTTCCAGCTGAAACAGGTGGTTCCAGCTGAAAACAGGTGGTTCCAGCTGGAAACAGGTGGTTCCAGCTGGAAACAGATGGCTCCATACTAAGTTCCCAATACCGCATGCTTTTACCATATAGACCAGGAGCCTAGAGCTTGTATTCAAGTGAAAAGCGCCGGAACACCTGACCTCATGGGTTGAAAGCTCCTTTCACGCTTACGCTACAAAATGCATTGCTGCTGGATCCAGGCCTGGGGTTTTCACCAAAATCACGTGATCAATGATGTCATTACCACACCTGGATCGTCTCCTGAAGGCACCATGTGAATGTGTGAAAGCTGAAATACCTCTCGTAGAAGAAGCAGCATTCCTGTTAAGTCTTTTCCAAAATCAAATCAATTGGCACCTGGTATAAGACTTGCTTGTGCGTCGGTTTGACTTGACACCCGCTTCAAAATTTCACGAGCTTTGCAATCTATATTCTGCAGCTTGTGGGGGAAGAGGGATCCCATCTGGCATAATTTGGTCGATTCAAAGCAAAGAACACATCAAGCACATGTGGAGCAGATTAATCCAGCCATTAATGTTATTGAATTGAATCTTTATTTCCACATAGTTCCATTTACAATATTTTTCATACATGTACATATTTTAAAAAATAATTGCAGAACAAATTTACATCAATATGATATTAATTTAAACATAAAGATATTACAAAAAATTACACAAGTAAAGTCAAAGGTAAATAGATTGACGAGAACGCACACCAAAGCGTATGAATAAAGTGGAAAACAAAACAAGTTAAATTGTATTGCTAGGAACAAGTGGGGAGACTAAAAAGAGGCAAAGCAAAGCTTATCTGAATTAGGCCACCCAGGAAGGAAATAAGCAGTAAGAAAACTAAAAAGCAAGAAAAATAAAATAAATATAAACTCCTGAAAGAAACTGCCAACTAAAAGATCCTTCCCATCCTTCCTCTGCCCTCCTCCCTACCACACCCTCTCTATCCTGCCCCTACTTATCTATCCCCCTTCCGCACCCCCCAACTAGAAAAGGTCCCTAAAAGAGTTCTCACTGACTTTTAACAAGGAAGCCTTCAGTCTATTTTTAAAGACAGACACAGATTTTGAGTTTAAGACATGCTGATCTAAATAATTCCATAGCTTGGGGCCAGTGAAATTTATAGTTTATGTACTAAAGAAGAAAATGAGTAATGTTGGAATAATTTTGCACTATTCCTCGTATTGTGGGAATGTACTAAATTAACAGGAATAAACGAACTTGCAAGATGTGAAGGTAAAAAGACCATGGATAGATTTGTACATGAAGATTCCTAATTGATACCTAAAGATATTGGACACAGAATGTTAAGATCATAAGATAGGAGTGCAGAATGTTGCATACTGTATATGAAGCTTTACAAATACACCTCGACGCACGTTTTTGAAGCACATGAATCTTGTTAACTAAAGTAGGACAAGCATTTCCCCAAATGATTTTGCAATAAAACAGATGGGGTAGAATAAGTGTGTTGTAAATACAGTCTAAAAAAAGAATGGTCAGATTTGACCATTAAATGGTCAACTGTGCACCGAACCAGTGTTGGTCAAAATTAAACGACTATAACGTGGTCAAAATTAATCATAATATGATAATTATGGACAAATTTGACTATACTGTGGCCAAATTTGTTGTTCAATTTGACCAAAGTTGGTTCGGTGCAGAGTTGACCATATTGTGGTCAAAATTTGACCAATCCTGTTTTAGAGTGTAGATAGTAAGATATTTCTCGATATAAATGATTTAGGTCTATAAAGAATTTCAATGGGTTTCGAAATAGTATTTGCCACTTTTTGAATGTGAGATTTCCAGATTAAATTTTGATCAATAATTACACCAAGAAATTTTGTCGAATTAACAATTTAAATACTACGGTCAAACTTTAGATCAATTTTGGTAATGGACTTTTGGTGAGGGTAAGGGTAAGGATTAGAACAGTCCGCAGTAATTCTCGATATAACCTGCTAATGAATTACACGTAGGTCGCCCAGTATCTTGCTGTACTTCCGTATTTTCCATCAATGACAAAATGAAAAAAATCAATCTTCATCAGATCCTCGAATGCAGCATTCTCAGCAACAAGTCGACAGTGTTCAACTGTGATGTCACAATTCTGACATGTTTGCTTGTGCTAAGGACAGAAGAACTTCTTTGCATCTTGCGCTATTCTGAGGGGGAGATAGGGGAGGGGAGATAGAGGAGGGAGATAGGGGAGGGAGATGGGGGGAGGGAGATGGGAGGGGGAGGGGAGATGGGGAGGAGATGGAACGGGAGATGGGGGAAGGAGATGGGGGAGGAGATGTGGGGGGGGGAAGATGGGGGGAGGGAGATGGAAATGGAGGGAGATGGGGGAGGGAGATAGGGGGAGGGAGATGGGGAAGGGAGATGGTGGAGGGAGATGGGAAGGGAGATGGGGGAGGAAGATGGGGAAGGGAGATGGGGGAGGGGGATGGGTTGACCCTTCAAACTTAGAAAAAGTGTTTGTTCCATAACAGCAGCAAGAAGTTGGTGGATTATGGTACATTTGTTATTGAATTTACCCATCATGACGCCGCGTTCCCTCAGCCAAAACACCTGCTTCAGTGAGAAGATATTCTACCTCTGAATCAGCCAGGAATTTTCCAATAGCTCCAAAGTAAGCCATCTCAAGATAAAAGTTTTTAGGCAAAATGATGACTTTGTCATAAGTAGGAGTTTTCAAAGCCTGGATAGAGTATGCTTTTAATGTCGTTGCAAGATCATATGTAATGACAGCGTATTCTTGTTTTGTCTCATGTGCAACTTTTACTGACCACACCATTGTTTCCTTCACAACATCATTTCTTTTTGGAGCTTAAGGTATGGGGTCCATGTATGTGATCACGGCTTGTGGGAGACTGTCTGTCAGAAATTGATAAAAGAAACCAGTAAAGAGTGGCAACTTCTGTGTAAAGGACTGAAGCAGCCAACGAGAGTCAAGTTTCTCTTCCTGGATCAATGTAGCCGTCGATGTTGTTTGCTCACTCGATGGTGTAAGCGTAAATTACGCATTTTTCAGAGATGTGTAGAATAGAGGAATCACCTTCTCCGTCCCAGTGTCTTCTTCTTTTTCCGGTTGGTGACACGACTGGATTTGCATGCGACAATTCTGGAAGTGTCTCAAATGGAACTTGATTTTGGTAACATATCCCAAGTGTAAAATGCAGCGTATTCTTTCCATCGGGTGTCTCCGTGTTTATCGTAGTTATCCCAAGCTAATGCTTTTAACAAAAGACAAATCAGACACTAAATCACATTAGTTTCATGTATATCATTTATCAGGGGTGTGGGAAGCTTTCGAAAAGTGGGCACGACCTCTTAGGGGCACTTTCCCAGGTCATATGCCATATATCTGCCCCTGTCTGTAGATAATAAGTAAAAGGGCACTTCATTTTCAGAAAGGAGCAATTTTCCAATGGGAACCCATTTCCTCGTACATGCGACTGGCAAAATTGCCAGTTTCCTACTCATGGGTCAGTAAAAGGGCACTTAAAAAAAAGTGTGTGCAAATTCCACCAGTTCTTGACCTTTGACAGTCATTGAGGGGCACTTTTCATTTTCAAACATTCTTATTCAAGATTCAAGTCAAACTTGTGTGTGATTAATTGCGTCACATCGAGAATTCTAAGTGTCCCATTTGTTTCATAGCTTTTCTGTTGAGAACTTCTAGTAAAATCTTAATTAGAAATGAGATGCAACAGATCACGTTCATTTCCGATGAATCTTCGACAACCCCGGCGGCTTGTTAAAGGGGACTAATGTTGCTAAGGCCCACTCTCAAAAAGTCTAGTAAACAAACAAGTAAGAAATCCCCTGCGTTTTCGTTTTAAAAACTCGAGAAAATTTGACTATCAAATATGAATTTTGAGAGACCACCACCCTCCCTACTCTCCTCTTCACCCACCTCCCTCCTCTCCCTCATATTGCACCAAATTTGCGTGCAACCATGGACGGATGGTCAGAGCGGCAAGGTGCTTCCGCTTCCCACTCCTCCCTCCACCTCCACACCTCCCAAGATTTACTGATCATAGTTTTTCTAATTTTTGTTATTGAATTATACATCAATACAAAAGTATTCAAATTTGTAGTATTATCAAGTTTTCTAGATATTGACGAAAATATATTTAATGGAAATAACGTCAGCTCTCACGTGACTTTAAGGGATGATTTTTTTTTGTTGGCGCATTATTTTACGTCATAGTTACCATCGTATTCACTGACCATAAAACATGGTGTGTAGACACATTGATTGCAATAATATTAAATAGTCTCCAGATAATGCTGAAATGGATTTGTGGTAATGACGTCATTGATCACGTGATTTTGTGGCGGAAAGCCCTGGCCCAGTAGCAATGCATTTTTGTAACTTGGGTGGAGGGGGCTTTCAACCCATTAGGCCAGTTGTTCCGGCGCTTTTCAGTTGAATAAATGTTCTAGGCTCTTGGTCTATTACCCGTGCAACTGCAAATTTCCAGAGACTGAAAAAAGATGTTACGAGTGTCTTTCACTTGTCCAAACTGCCTCTTGCCAATCAGTCACAACCAATCATAATTCGAAGAAGTATGAGCCATCTTTATTTTAATTCCTTAGCTTCATTAGGAAAATATCATTTCCAGCTGGGAATCTTTGCTGGTTCAAACTGGAATTTTCTCCCTAATTAAATTGTAATTTCTAGCCCAAAAAGAGGCGTGGTCCGTGCATTGATACGTCAGGAAATGCAGTTAAGCTATTGCAGGTCGATTCATTGCAATATCTCACGGGGATTACTGGAACCCTTGACATTTCCATGTTGGGTCAATTAATTAATTCATTCTCAGTTGCTGTGATTTCCTACAAGCAGGCATGTAGCTTAAACCATTTTGACCGCGGGGAGAATTGGGGAAAAGAAAAAAAAAAGAGGGGAGCCAAAAAGATTATTTGACGGTCTCAAATAAAATTAAAAACCTTCCTCCCTGTAAAAAATTTAATAATCAAATCGGTATTTTCACCGAACTGATACCAGATTTATTGACTTATCTTAAATTCTACTAACGAGTCTCAAAATGTGTGGGTTTTTTTTGGAGGGGGGGGGAGGGGGTGGGGGTGACACCCCACATCCCCAGTTCATAAGTGCATTTTTTAGGTAGTGCATGATATACTGAGAGAGATATCATATTACTATGCAAATTTTGATTGTCAATATATAGTGCATACCTGAAGTTATTTAATTTCTTTTTTGTTGATTTCTATTTTAGTTATCTATTATTGTTAAAATTTATCGCTATATTAAATCAATACAAATATACAATTCATAGGCTACATTATTTAGCACTAACGACTTTTACAATAGTTTATTACCTGATTCCATTGTTATAGTTTACCAATTTCTTTTTTTTTGTCCCTGAGGTTTTCTTTCAAAGGTAAAGTACCATCCCATAAAAATATTCAGAGGCGAATGGAGCCTACTGGATAACGTCATTTCCGTTTTTCACATTCCCTTATTGATCGCAAGAAGTTTGCGATGTTATTAATCACACATCTCCAGGATCAAGCATAGAGCCTACATTTGCTATGGACAGATGGATAATATCAGACTTTTTGCGATAATTAAGGAAAATTGAGGACCAAAAGTGACGTTTCTAGCTCGTCGTCGGCGTTCACTTCTGAATTTATTGATGGGAAGATAACTATCCTTTACCAATTTAGCTTCTTGTTCACAAACTTCAAGTTTCATATTGCTGATTTCATTTGTTTTTTTACCAGTATTTCGTTTATATTTTTTGAGCTTGGTTTGGTCATCTTAAGTGCATGAAGCAATATCTTTCTGTAGGGAAATGGTCCGTCAATCATTCACAATCAATGCACACATTACCTTGGGCATATACTACACAACTATTTGATCACCAGTTTGCAAACACATTTCTCCCACTAAGACACCTAAAACGAATTTATGATTTCAATCACAAAAGTGCCCTGATTATTTAGCACTGGCTTTTGTAATCTTATACACACAAATAAACTTGGGGGACTTGGCTGTGGTGTGCATGGGAACTGCAGATAAGCAATCATTGTTTGAAGTGGAAACACAATACACTGAACAGGAAGTTGGGTTGGTAATTGCCATACCTGACTTTTCAGGTTTAACTCAGGTGCCGGGTGCGGGTAGGCTTAAAGAGAAACTTTTCAACATGTGTATAAAGACCACCTTTCACATTAATCATATTTCTTTAAACTTACTTTTTATTCATACAAATTTTGTTTCCAGTTTGTATTTGTTTCCTTACCTGAACTGTTTTACTGCTCTAGCATGGTCATGTACTTGTTTTGTAAGTTTGAAATACTCCATAACCTATCAACTTATTTAGGAATTTATCATGATTTTATGCTTCTAATTTCTTTTCAATTTTTACTTGGAGCGTTTATTGCTCAATTAATCTCTTATTACAAGCTCATGTTTATATCAATTCCCGCTAGGAAAGGAAAACAAACTTTATGTTTATTTGAGCTACCTTGTCTGGGTGAAATAAAATAAAATTTATATATATTATCTTCCTACTGTGGTGTAGCGGTTATCATACCTGTCCACAGACCACGAGGCCCCTAGTTCAATCCTGGGGTGGGTAGACACGCCAGTGCACCACAACTGGTTATCAAAGGCCGTGGACATTGACTTGGTTGTCGATGTTATGTCTGTCTGTACGTCGTACCTGTGTTCTCGTCCGGGTCGTATTAAGCGCTTCGTGATAGCATTTGTACTATCATAACCAAATACGCAGGCGACAACCCCGTCATTGTAGTTGTGTGTTTAACTCTCTCTCTATATATATATATATATATATATATAAAAAGCTCTAAGACTTAATACAAATACCTTTAGAGGTTATTTCAAATTCTTTTTTGCTTCATTCATATAACCCAAAACTTGTTTTAACAAGAGTTTTACAAAAATAATATTTATGCATAGAAAAAACTATGAAAGATTATTGAGAAAATAACAGCGTAAACATCTATGTATAAAGATGACAATAGTCATGCACAGGATAACTCAGAAATTGGATTGTTTTACAGAATTCTACCAACAAAATCTTTATGCATCAAACATTTTAAAAGATTGAGAAAATAACCATTAAAATGTCTTGTATACAAATTCAATTTGTGGGTTTTTGAAAATGGCAAACAATAAGAAAGAACAATATGTATTGCCAAGTTCATGTATGTTCAGTGTGAATCACTGTATACAGACTGACTGTCTGTACCATACGCATTACACATACAAGCCTTGTTCTTTATGTCATCTGTCGATGTCACAAAATTTACATAAAAGTAACTAAAAAAGGATAGTCAGTCATTTATGTAAAAGATAAAAAGATTTTTCGAGTAGCATATATATATCAAAAAGTTGTTCCAAATTAAAAAGATACTTATTTCTTATCAAAATTACAACATGTCATCACTCATGTAACAATTACCCTCCTACAAACAGCTTCTATTTTTAAATTGGATTTATATTGTCAAAATGGACTGGAATAAAGCCTTCACATTGCCATTATACTCCTTTTTTGGTAGTTAAAAAAAACCTCTGTACCAGAATATCTAACTACACTTTTGCTTGCTATTCTGGTGCAGAGTTTATCAAGTACCAAAAAAAGGGGAATAATGGTAATGGGAAGGCTTTATTTAAGTCCATTTTGACAATAGAAATCCATTTTGAAAATGGAAGCTGTTTACATATTTCAGCTGGAATTACAGTGAAAGATTCTTCCACTATCTGACTATTAAGCAATCTTCTTAATCTTTCAACTAGCGCTTGCCAAGGCGGCTGTATCTGATCTTTTTCTTTCGTTTGACAGCTAATCTTTTCCTCTTTGCCTTTGAAGGTTCTCCTGCTGACATTTCTTTGCAACATCCAAGATCTTGAAGAGAGAAGAAGGCACTGACCAAGAACAACATGGTAAGAATAATGCTCAGTACCTGTAACATAAAAAAGAGAGAAGTCTATGATAATACGTTATGGGTGAACACTGATAATATAATTATCAGCACTGAACAAGCCTGAAAAGAAAGAATATGAGGTCTATGAAGTTTTGAGTTAACAAGCCGGTAAATAGAGCTTAAAATTTTGAAAATAGCATTTAAAGTTTCCAAGTTTAATGATTTTTTAACATACTATACTACACATGAACTTAAAATGATTGTTTTTATTTTAACTTACAAATCAATATCAGTAACATGAATGAAAAAGTATACTCTTTCTATAATTGAGGCACTGAGGGTATGGTAAAACTGAAATAATTGGTTCAAAATTGTTACA
>JAIGNY010000644.1:362500-392500 GCA_020152595.1 Chiridota heheva
CGTGAACAACGGGCCGCGGAACCTTATGGACTCACGGAACCGCCCAATGGAACCGTTCAGCCCGTAACTTTTTACGGGCCGCGGAACCGTATGGACTCCCGGAACCTTATGGAACTGTCCTCAACTCACAACAACCGGCGCACCGCGCCGTTACAAGGGTCGTAGGGAGTCGATAGGGACTGTCCAAAGGAACCGCTTGGAACCGTGTTTACAACTTAGGCGACGTTCGTTAACGCCCCTAAGAGGTTCTCTCTCTCTCCTCTCACTTACCTTACGGAACCGCCCAATGGAACCGTTCGCCCGTAACTTTTACGGGCCGCTGAACCGTATGGACTCCGAACCTTATGGAACTGTCCCCGAACTCACAACAACCGGCGGACTGCGTTACAAGGGTCGTGGAGTCGACAGGGACTGTCCAAAGGAACCGCTTTGGAACGTGTTTACAACTTAGGCGACGTTCGTTAACGCCCCTAAGAGGATATCTCTCTCTCTCTTACGTTACCGCTCTAGGCATAACGCCTAAGAGCGTAACCTTCTCAGTGAATCTCTTTTATATATCTGAAAGAGAAGAACATATATCCATGCGTACATACACAAATACGGCAAAGTAAGTATGATCTTACGGACACGCTAAAGAGAGACGAGGCCTAGCAGTCTAAACAGAACACCAAAACTCTCTTAAACAGAAACAATTTTTACTGAAAAATAAATTTCTTAAGAGAAGAACGTAAGTCCAAGCGTACAAACCTAAACACGGCAAAGTAACTATGATCTTACGGACACGCTAAAGAGAGACGAGGCATAGCATTCTAAACAGAACAACAACACTTGCTTTAACAGAAAAAAAATTTAAAAACCAAAACATTTTCTATCTGAAAAACTTTAGAAACCCGAAAACGCGCCCAACGTAATGACTTTTCTAGCTGGGGTAGCGTGGGAAACACCAACCACTGTGTACTTGAGGTCTGTAAAGATAAAAAGGAAAGATTATTTTCCTGTAATTAGGTCGTCGGAGAGACCCACCCACGTCTCTCCGACACCCCAACTTCAATCCTGAAAATTAAATATTTTAACTCAAAAACTGTGTGAGAAAAATAAAAATATTCATATGCTGATAACGTGAAAACGAAAATAAGCTCGCTAGTAACAACTGTAGCTCCTAGAGTTGTTACAGGCGACCCCACATTTACCCAGCGGTGACTATGACCCAATGCGCATGCGCCAAAATCGAAAAAAGAAATTGGCTTAATGCATACGAGAAGGTGTACTGAAATATCCTAGCGTGCTAAACACTATACATAGTATAACGCTAGGGTCACCTCGAGGCGGGTGGGGCTAAGGGAGAAAAAGACTAATTCCCGGGGTGAGAGGACCCCTAGGCAGGCACAACCTGTGCTCTAGGGCCTAAAACACCCACCACGAGTAGGACGCTCTCAACCAGCCATTCGCTATGTACGAATGGAGACAAAACCCGCTATCCTAAGTGTAGGCTACACGGGTAAAGTCGTGTAGGTCGGCCAAGAGCTCGGACCCATGGCTATCTCACCCTACTCGGAAGACTTGAAAAGGCGAGCCAGATGAGAACGGGCAGCGTAAAACCCTTCAGGTAGAAGCTGCCAAGAGAAAAAAAGTTAGAAAGGTTAATTGAAATATAAAACAAAAATGACCAGTTTTCAGCGATGTTGTGAAACAAACGCGCTGAAAAGAGTGAGGTGGTACAGAGGTATTATGGAGGTCAGGGCTTGGCTGGTTACTGCGTTTTTTTAGGTTCGGTTAGAAGTGCGTTAGAATCAGGTCGTGTGACCAGATTGCATATTATAGCATGGAAGGTAAGGTATAACTTGAAGTAAAATATATATATATATATATATATATATATATATATATATATATATATATATATATATATATATATATATTTAAATATTTATATATATCTATATATATCTATTTATTTATATCTATATAAATCTATAAATATATATATATATCTATATATATATAATACATATATATATATATAAATATATATATATTATATATATATATATATCATATATATATATATATATATATATATATATATATATATATATATATATATATATATATATATATATATATGTATATGTATATACATATATATGTATATATATATATATATATATATATATATATATATATATATATATATATATATATATATATATATATATATATATATACATATATATATATATATATATATATATATATATATATATATATTTATATATATATATATATATATATATATATATATATATATATATATATATATATATATATATATATATATATATATATATATATATATATATATATATATATATATATATATATATATATATATATATATTTATTTATTAATGTCAAATGGCTGCTACTGATTACAAGGCTTTTTAATGTCAAATGGCTGCTACTGATTGCAAGGCTTTTTAATGTCAAAAGGCTGCTACTGATTGCAGGGATTTATGCCATACATGCAAACCTTGTGGAAAACATTTAGCTTCTTACCAAGATTTTTGCTCCCATGTGTGTAACAAAATCTAGAAAAAACACGTTGAAGATGATGCTAACTAGGCAAAAGGCTAAAGACACGCTGGCAAACACAATGATCAATCCTGGGGCATTATATTTCGATGACATGCTCCCTGCCAATATAATTATCAGCACTGAACAAACCTGAAAAGAAAGAATATGAGGTCTATGAGGTTTTGAGTTAACAAGCCGGTAAATAGAGCTTAAAATTTTGAAAATAGCATTTAAAGTTTCCAAGTTTAATGATTTTTTAACATACTATACTACACATGAACTTAAAATGATTGTTTTTATTTTAACTTACAAATCAATATCAGTAACATGGATGAAAAAGTACTCTTCCTATAATTGAGGCACTGAGGGTATGGTAAAAACCAAAATAATTGGTTCAAAATTGCTACATTCCTGCCTAGTGTTTTTGTTATGATACACAATTAAAAACCAAAGGCTTAATTAACATGACAACATACAGAGGTTGCCCAGTAGTATGTACTGTACTGTACATGTATACCACAAATTGGCATACAAATTTGCAAATTTAACCAAAATCTTAAAATGCTTTTAATATATTTTATTTTTGATGACATTATTGGCTATACTTTTGGCTATCATCATTTAAAAGATTTCAAAGGAAATTAGCAAATGTATCCCCTAGATATGTCCATAGAACTATAAAAGGAAGCGAATGGAAGCGTAATACAACATTTTTTAGGGCTTGGGTTTTAAACGTAAGAAAGCCATTTTGCTTTATCACAGAACAAGAAACTAAACAAAACACTGCAAATCACATTAATTGACACTGATAAAATTCATTTCTTCCTCTTCTTGATCTCCTGCTCACTTTTGTACACAAATGAGATACTGTAGATTCTCAAACTTGAACATCATCTTCAGGGAATAAGATTATAACATAATTTTTTTCACCATTTTATTTTTCTTCTAGTCATCTTTCATATAATTGCTTGCCACTTAACTACACTAATCCACCAAAACTATAGAAACCAAAAAATTCTACAAATAACTCACCCCCTGTACAAAACACAAAGCTCCACGCTTGTTGAAGATATACTCCAAATGAAAGGAAGACCAATCAATTTCAAATTCGTCCTTCACTGCACGACGCTGCTGTTGAAGCACCTCGGAACGACCAACATTGATGTAAACCTTAATGTCACCTGGTCGACTGGAATACAAAGTATCACTAGCATCAATTTTGACATCATTAAGCGGAACAGTGTGCGAGTCTGTTGAGGCATGGACCATGCCTCTTTCCTCTACCTCTGACATCATGACTTTTAAACTAAACCTGCAATACAAAAATAGTGCACCAAAACATTGTTACCCAGGGCGGCTGTGTTTCGCTAAATAAGATTTTTGGATTCTTGCACAGGTCAAGCAAGCCCATCTCATATGAGGAACTCAAAAGAAACAAAATGGTGAGGAAAGCATTCCAAAATAGTATTCTGTTAAGTAGATATTTAGAATTACAAATATCATTGGTGTAGAAATGACTGAAATCAGACTACAGTAGTTGGGATGTCACAACCTTAGATTCCCCAAAGTATTCTATCATATTTTGTCCTGCAATTTTGTGGCTTAAAAAAACGTTGCATATGTCAGGAAAATAGTAAAACAGAATCTAGTATGGGTAATTAAAGGGTAATCATAATTCACCACCTGAAAGGTTTGAATAGTAAAAAAGTTAAATCTTTTTTCTTCAAAATACAATATCAATTGTTAAGAATGTGAAGATTAGGATGTTGACCTTCTACATTAGACTTACTACACCAGTCACTTCTACACAGATTTCTTAACGGAATAAGATATTCAGTGATGTACTCTACTTTTTCCACATTTTGTTTCTATTAAAATCCTCTTTTATATGTGATGAACTTGCTTGACCCCTGAACTCATCCTTTAAGAGTTTCTACGCAGCCTGTTGCACCTGTCAATTGTGTAACTCACCCCTACACCCCAGACAAGTTCCTTCGCACCTAGGTGAGTCACCAAAACATGTAAATTGACTGACCTCAGTCACTTACTGTAGGTGACTGACATTTCAAATGACTCATCACAATGACTCACCTATGTTTTCCTTGAAGGAAATGTTGTTATGTATGAGAATGCACCCAGTATTGTTTTTCAGGGGAATGCGGGGGAACGCCGTCCCCCCACTGAATATTCAGGGGGAATGCCGTGCCCCCGTAAAAACACCGTTCCCCCATAAAAAAAAATATAAATAGAAAAATGAAGAAACAAAGAAAATCGCTGAAATGATAGTACTATAACACAAACAAATTGTAATAGAATAAACAATCTGGTAATATTACCTGGGAAGTGTCATTTCCTGCGATTTATATAGGGAATGCCATTTGAAAAAAAATCATTCAATTGATGGTGGCGCTCCGCTTAGATAGTAAAACCAAAAAACGCCCCCCACTACAAAAAAATTTGAAAAACAACACTGAATGCACCCATACTAAAATCTGTGCTGTGCAATTTGGGTAGTATAGACTCAATACCACTTTAACTTTTCGTTTTTTTGGAGAATTAGGCCGAATAAAATTAGACTGAGATAGCTTCTCCAGGCATCTTTCCAAATTGCAGTTTGCCGCCATCGTTCCCATCCTTCTCACCTATGGTACATCTTAAATGATCTTTTTTTCGTCTACATGCCATACACACCTGTGATAACATCTTTCACTTTGATAGCCTCAATGAGTCAACATAATGTGTTACTGTTACCTACAGTATTACCCCAAGCTGTATGCTGCAGTGTAATACTAGCTAGTAACAGAATAAATTTACTTCAGGATTTTGAGGATATAGAAGTAAAAATGTTTGGGTATTTTTTAATGACATTATATTTTAGTAACATGACCGCCATTTTAAGTGTAGTCCTGTGCAAGGGTGGATCAGGGGGATCCCCCTTTTGGAATTGCACCAATACACTTCTACCTCCCCTCCCCCTTCCCCCTTCCCTTTTTTGAAAATCCTGGATCAGTCCCCGCTGTGGAATATATAGATGCCAGGCATCTTTCCATCCATCGATCCAATTCTTTTCACATACGGTACATCTCAAACTCTCTTTTTCATCTACGTGCCTTAATTTAGTAACAAGTGCATTTAGGGCATGAGGCCTACTGTACTCACCTGTAGTCAGAGATAACATTCTGACCCTAGTATACACTATAGTATACCATAGTATACACTATAGCCACTGTACCCTATTGTATACACAATGGCCACCTCCCCATAGGAAGGGGGAGTCAGGATCCCCATTTTGGAATTGCACCAATACACTTCTAACCCCCCCTCCCCACTTTTTAAAAAGCCTCCCCCCTTTTTTTGAAAATCCTGGATCTGCCCCTGCCATGGAATATATCAATGCCAGGCATCTTTCCACCCATCAATCCAATCATTTTCACCTACGGTACATCTCAAATTACCTTTTTCGTCTACGTCCCATTTAGGGCCTAATACTATGATAGGCCTACTCACCTGTAGTCAGAGATAACATTCTGACCGTAGTATGCACTATAGCCACTACATGGCTGCTATACATGGTCAGACATCGCTGTATACATTGTAAACTGCTGCATTGATTTATCATAGAAGCATAGATGAATTTTGACTACGTGCTAGAATAACTAGGCCTTTAGGCGATGATCTAAGGCCATTTTCTGACAATGCCTTTTATCATCATGGACTGATGGATCACTTTCACATAATATTAAATAAGCATATATGTATTCGATAATATGATACTGAGCCGTTCACTTACGCTTTGGGCATGAGTTTTATCAAGTAAACTATGAAACGATGCATTTTGTGCAAGAGCCTTCGCTACTTACCTTTCAAACAGTGCCTAGGTGGATGTACCTAATTAGTTCAAAAGCTGTCAAACAAAGGAGCGCTGGTGATGTCAAAATGCGTATAGCATTAAATCCAACATGCGAATAATAACATTTTAGCATAGACGGTGAAGCAGCAAAAACACGTCTGAAGCTTGTAAACATGGCGTAACAAGGAAACAATATTAACACCTACAAATTCCAAATATGTAATATGCTCAAGTTGTTTTTGTTTACTTTGTATTTCTTAATCTACATTTTGGGGGTTACATTTATCAAAGTTATAGCATGCAGTTATATCCCAATCTCATGTCCTAATTCATCACAATTCGTGGCATTTGTTAAGTTTTTACAAGAACATTTAAAAATAACTAATATGTTTAGACTTCATTTAATTATGCGCATAATTATGAAGCACATCATTTGCTGCATCACAGACAGGATTAGGGGTGCAAGGGAACATCCCCCACTCCACGTTTTCTATATTTATATCTCTTATACGGTGACTGTTTATATTTTAGTGTGATTTTATGTTTTTGTCCCCCACCCCTCAGGTTTGTCCCCCACCCCTCAGGTTTGGGTACTAGGACTGTGAAAGCCAGTAAGCAAAAATAGGCTTTGCCCACGAACTGACCGTGTAGAAGAATTATATATATTCCTACCATGCATTATTCAGCTTTATTTTCCTATCTTATTTAGTGATGCAGACAAAATCCAATTATTCATTCAGTAAATGAAGTTTGAAATTAAAGCTTTATTAAAATTTAAGCAAATTTGTTTGTTTGATGAGGGCTTAACGGCACCACAACATCGAGGGTCAAATTGTGCCTGAGAGGTTAGATCATTCCAGAGGTAGGAAGAAAATAAAATATGAGGAGTCTGGGAGAAGTATGGGGACTAAGAGCCAGGAGGCTGGGATCGAAAGAAGAAGTGCAGGGATGTAAAAAAATGGGTAAATGTAGGTATAGGGGACGTGGGAGAGGAGGAATAAATATGGTTGTAGAGGAAGGTGTGATGAAGGAAGGAAATAATTTTATTTGGGGGGAGGGAGGGGGGTTTTGGAAGAGCTCGGCTATGGAGTTGTGAGGGGTGAGGGAAACTCTAGGGGAGATTGTATAGGGGCAGGCTAGGAGGATGTACAGTAGTGGACTGTGAGGGGCGATGGCAATAGTTGCAGGGGGTGGGGGAGCCAGTAAGGAAGTGGGAGTGAGTGAGGTGGGTGTGACCTATTCTAAGGCAGGTAATGTGGACATTGTCGATATGGGAGAGATTGTGGATGGTGGGTTTGATCAGAATGATGGGCTGGATGTCGTGGAGTTTGTTATCAATATGGGAGTCCCATGAGGTTTGCCAGCGGTCATGAACAACGGAAGTGATAAGCGGTTTGAGGTCAGAAAGTGTTTTGGGAAAGGGGGTAGGAGGAGGTTGAGGGCAAGCTTAGCGCCTAAATTAGCTTTGTCATTGTTGGGGATGTTAACATGGCAAGGTATCCAGAAGAAAAGAATACCATTCTTGCAGGGGGGTTGGGGAGGGGGGCGCGAAAGGACTTTACGGAGCAGGTGGGACATGGGGTTATCCCACTTAAGGTTGAGTAAAGAAATAAGGACAGACTTGGAAAAAGAGAAGATGGCAAAGTGGCTGAGCGGGGAGTACTCTTTATAGTTGAGGGTGAGTAGGATGGACTTGAACTCTGCCGAGAAAATGGATTAGTAGTTGGGAAGCCTGCTACTGAGGGTGATGTCTTGGTTGACGGCAGCAGCAGCTGTCTTGTCGCCTTCCTTGCAGCCATCAGTATAGATGGAGGTGTAGTTTGAGAGTTGGTATTTTATTTGGTTGTGGAGGTTGATGAAGAGGCTGGGGTGGGTTTGGGTTTTGTGATGAGTGGAGAGGCCCAGGTGGATGGAAGGGAAGAGTGGCCTAGAAAGGAAAAGTGTGCAAGGAGAAATTGTCAAGAGTGGCGGGCTTGATGCCGAGATGGTGGAGGTCGGGGTTGACGCATAAGCTCAAGGGAGGGGATAGGGTTTTAGTCTTATCAAAGAAGGTGGAGAAACTGGGATACCTAATGAGGTTGTAGACAGGGGTTTAAGTGTTGGGGAGGGCTCTAAAAGCTTAGGAAAGGCTAAGCCTTCTACATCTTAGCAGGAAGGGGGGTTCGTTGGCTTCAATGTGGAGGCTGGTAATGGGGGAGGTTTTGTAGGCACCAAGGCAAAATCTGAGGGCTTCATTTTGGATGGTGTTGATGTAAGAGCGGCACAGTTGACAATATTGCCGTAGTCAAGTTTAGCACGAATGGTGAGCTTGAAGATTTTAAGAGGAGCGTGAGGGTCCACACCCCAAATGGCGTCGGAGAGGAGGCGAAGAGTGTTGAGGGAGCTGTTGCACTTCTGTTTCAGGTTGGTGATGTGTTGCTTGTAGGAGAGCAAGGATTCTAGGGTTAGACCCAGGAACTTAGTGTGGTCAACTTTAGGGGTGCGATTGCCATTGAGTACAAGGTTCGGCTTGAGGTTGTTGAAATGACAGAAGTGCATGCAGACTGTCTTGTCTTTGGAAAATTTAAAGCCATTATTGTTGCACCAGTCTTGCAGCCAGTTGAGGCTGAGTCGGAGCCTATTTTCGACTAGAGAAAAGCTGGGGAAGGAGTAGAAGGTGGTGAAGTCGTCCACGTAAAGGGCACATTTGATGTTGGGGCCAAGGTTGTCTGCGATGTTGTTAATGCTCAGGTTTAAGAGAGTAGGGGAGAGGATGCTGCCTTGGAGGAAGCCCTTTTCTTGGGGGTAGAGTTGGAGAACATGTGGCCAATACGAAATTGGAACTGCCTGGGTGAGAGGAAGTTTTAGATAAAGATGGGAAGGTGACCTCTAGAGGCCGATGGTGTGAAGCTAGCGGGTAATGCTGTATTCTCAAAGTAGTGTTAAAACCTTTCTCGAGGTTGAAAAAGAAGGCAATGAATTGTATTAAGCAAGTCGTTTTCTGACTCTAAAATTGGAAGGACGGAAAAAGGCACCGTTTTCTACACAAAAACTAACGGGTCTGGCGTGCATATTTCCAAGAGGGGAAAAATCGTGTTTTGACCTAACTAGATTCTTATTTTCTTGCAAAATTGGACTAATATAAACTAACTTGTTTTGTGAAAATTGGCGGCAAACTGTTGTGTGCAACATTATAGTTCTTCCTTGTGCTGTTGTGGAAAAAATGCAAAGAACCTTAGTTACGAACATTTTCAAAGTTGCCAGCGCATTCGGGTGATACGAGCACTAATTGTGTACGTGTTTCCAAAATTGAGAGATTGGCAAAGTAATTGGAATGTCATTTCTTTCGTAACTGAGATGATTTTAAAATACAAAATCAAAAGATCATCATTTCCTTTGTGACTTAGTTTGAAAGATACATGTACTGTAAAGACGCTAATGAAATCAAAATGAGTCACCTGAGTCAGAGTTACTTTTATGACTGACAATTTAGTTCAATGACACACATGTAAGTCACTATTTTATATATCAATGACTCACCTTTGACTGGCATTGCTGGGGGTAGTAGGGGTGAGTAATCTGACTTACAAGTGCATTACTATTTATCTCAGCCTAACTTACCTGTGACTAAATCTTTCACTTTAGCCTAGCCTAGGCGCAATACAAAACTAAGGCTCAACAGCTAATGCGTTGGACTGCCGCTAAGAAACGGCTACGTACCAACATGTGTTACGCTTATGCTTTGAAGTTTGAGTAGGGCAGGCTAGCCGCATAACACAGTACCAAGTTAACTGTGTTCAGTATTCAGCTTTATTTATTCGCGTAACTGCTTCCCATGACCAGGAAAATGCTAGGTTCAAGTTTCACTTTAAATTACACGAAAAGCACAGCTTCTTAAAAAAAATTACATCCTTACAAACCTTTAAACTATGTCTGTATGCTAAGGCACTTCAGAAGCCCAATGATGTTGCCAAACAATACAAAAACGCTACTTTCTGACAGTCTCATTCCGGCTCGACAGCGTGACGTCATGAAAGGTAGTTAAGAGCTATTTTGTATTTGTCCCATTGACAACTATGCACATAAAGCATTAATAAATATATTTAAAAAAAAATAACAATAAATAATACAACAAAAAACTAGGCACATAGGCCTATGCATGAAAAAGCAGCCTCCGCCAAAACAGTGAGTAAATGCAGTTCAACCACAAGACGCATGGAGCAATTGAATGATGTGTGCGTGTGTGTGTGTGTGTGTGGAGGGGAGGGTGTGTGGGTGGGTGGGGGGGAAGGGTGTGTGGGTGGGTGGGGGGGAATGAAGGAGTAAATGGCAAAAAAGAAAAAGGCGCCGTAACTTTTACGTTAAAATGAATATGAAGTATAATTAACATATTTCATATTGACCAAATTTTTTCCAAATTTTCCTTAAATTTTAGGGAAATTTCCTTCATTTTTGGCAATTTTGGAAAATTTCCTTCTTTTCTAGGCAAAGTTTTTTACCAATTTTAGAAACAGTTTGTAAATTTCGGGAAATTTGTTGACATTTTTTAACAAATTTCAAATTATTATACCAAATTTTCTTCAATTTTACCGCTTCTTTCAATTTTATGAAAATAATTGCCCAATTTTATCTTCCAACAATTAAAAGCGGAAAGGTGAAATCCTCTCAGGCCAAGATTATTTATTTTAATTTTTGCAGAGCAGATAATGATGGGATAAAGCCCCACATCCTCCCTTTCCCCCTCCCTTCCCACCCCCCCCCCCCCTTCCCTCTCCTCCCGCATCTCCGCAATCCCTGTAACGTTAGTACTAATACTCACGGCAACATAATTAACGAATACGCTGAAAATTAATAAATACGCTGGCCTAAACATCACTTAAACTGAACGGAACCGCCTTTTTAAACACGACCTATATTCGTGTTTCCGTGACCAGGTTTCCCATTATGTTTAAGACAACTTAATCGCCTCGCTCCGGACAACGGAAACGCCGGGCTCCGGGTGACGTTAACCCTATGTTTAACGTATTTTACAGCGTAAACATGTAAGTTAATGCAACTGAAATGCCTCGATCCTGGTGACGTAAACACCGTGTTCCGGGTAACGTAAACTCCCTATTTAACGTGTTTAGAATGTAAACATGTCATTTAATGCAGCTCAAATGCCCCAATCCTGGCGGCGTAAACGCTGTGCTCCGGGTGACGTAATCTCCATGTTTAATGTGTTTACAACGTACAAGTGAAAATTAGTGGAACTTAAATGTCTTATTTCTGACGATGTAAACGCCGTGCTTCATGTGACGTAGACTCCATGTTTAACGTGTTAGCAAGGTCAAAATGGAATTTAATGTAACTTAAATGCCCTATTCCTGGCGGCGTTAGCGCCGTGCTCCAGGTGATGTTATCTCCATGTTTAACGTGTTTACGGCGTAAGGTCGTAAAGTTGGTGGACAAGAAACAAGGATGTTCCGTTAAGTATAACACCGAAAATTTGGTGCTTTATTGAACGGAAATTCTTTGTTCAAAGTGACGTAAACTCAATGTTTCATTTGTTTACAACGTAATATTACAAACTTTGAAAACCAGACACTGACATATATCACGTTTCAGTCGACGGAAACTCCCTGTTCTTTGCATTGGAAACTCGATTCGGACGCCATGGTCGGAAACCTCTTTCTTTGGTCGGAAATGCAGCATAAATGGTCCAAAATGGTAGTTGTAGGAACCTAATTTTTATGAAGTATATTCCACAAGCATAACTATGTATTTACTGCTATCAAATAGACAATATAAAAACTGTCTGTCATATATTTGGGTAGCTTTTATTACACATTTAAGATTGAGTATAACCATAAACGTAGGCAATAAATCATGGGACGGCATTATGACGAGCTTTCTGACTCTAATACAAATAGCTTTCCGCCATTGATGTTGTAGAAAATGAAAAATTCTTGACTTAAACTTGACTAGACACAAAATGAGTGATTTTTCTAATGTTTATTGACCTGTTTTGCCTCAGAGCTCAAAGTGTTTTATATTACAAATCACAGGTAAATACCTGACTACGTGATTTAAAGTTTGGTCGTATAAGTTTTGTAGCCCTCTACACAACGAGGGTCAAAAAGCTTTTTGATTGTAATATTTCGAGCGATGACGAAAGTGATGACATTCAACTCTAACAAAAGATTCAATATCTTTTAGAAAGAGACGTTTCTAGAATTGATGAAGGCAGAAACAAGAATATTGTAAAGATAAGATCAAAATGATTTTTGTTTATAAAACATTTTGCCGAAAAATCAAAAAGAAATTCGAATATGCAGGTATGTACGGGTATTAAGTCATGCTGTCGAATTTTCTATATAACATTCGAAATTTCATATAACGCCATCATAAGGACTAACACCTTGGGCCTCATAATCCTGATGATGACGTAAACCCATGTTCCAAGCTGTTACAGAGACACGGGGACTATGATCGAATTTAATCCCTAAATAAGATTTCACAGTGGACAAAAAATAACTGAAAACGTGTCACCTTTGCAACCTTACATTCTTAATCTTTAATTTTATAAAAAGGACAATTCACACACTGATAAAAATGGAGTTCACAATCAATCATAAACCGATAAATGATCAAATATATGAAGCATGGCTGGGCGAGGATATTATCTTTTTTAATGTAGGCCTAAATCCAGTTTTTAATTGTCTTTTGTAATTCTTCGACCAGTCGAAGGGTTACAACAAATTCTGGTGAAAGCATTTTGAGTTTTGCCATACCGTCAATACATTTTGTAGAAGGAATGGAACTCTGTCAAGTTTTCATGTAATGAACAAATTTAAGTGGGATCCACTGAAACGAAAGGAGTTTTTAACTAATCTTTTAAGGATCAACATGACAGGTAGATTTGTTAACTTGCTAAGAGACCCGGGCGATATGTCTGCTAAGAAACCCGGGCGATATGTTTGTTAAGAGACCCGGGCGATATGTCTGCTAAGAGACCCGGGCGATATGTCTGCTAAGAGATCCGGACGATATGTCTGCTAAGAGACCCGGGTGATGTGTCTGCTAGGAGACCCGGGCGATATGTCTGCTTAGAGACCCGGGCGATATGTCTTCTAAGAGACCCGGGCGATATGTCTGCTAATAGACCCGGGCGATATCTGCTAAGAGACCCGGGCGATATGTCTGCTAAGAGACCTGGGCGATATGTCTGCTAAGACACCCGGGCGATATGTCTGCTGAGAGACCCGGGCGATATGTCTGCTAAAAGACCCCGGCGATATGTCTGCTAAGAGACCCTGGCGATATGTCTGCTAAGAGACCCGGGCGATATGTCTGCTAAGAGACTCGGGCGATATGTCTGCTAAGAGACCCGGGCGATATGTCTGCTAAGAGACTCGGGCGATATGTCTGCTAAGAGACCCCGGCGATATGTCTGCATGCTAAGAGACCCGGGAGATGTCTGCTAAGAGACCCGGGTGATATGTCTGCTAAGAGACCCGGGTGATATGGCTGTTGATGCACTATTGGACTATATAACAAAGTCTGTATATCATGCAGAAGCGTGTATGAAAAAAGACTATGAAGCCCAGTAATCATTTTAAAATGAATGTTGATCAAAATCGATGGTTTGATGTTAATTGCAAAATAGCAAAGAAAACAAAGTGGCGTAAATATGTAAATTAAGCTAGATGTATCGCAGATTGCGTTCAGAAATCTCTTTAAATGACTATTTACACTCTAAACTTATTTCTAAACAATTATGTGCTTACAAAAAATGTTCTTTTTTTAAAGAGTGTAGTTGGAACCCCACTAAGTCACTTGTTGACCCTAAAACTTTCTGATATGATATTAAAATGGTACTTCCAAATAGCCGTACCATTCGCAGATTCGCTCATTATTTCAGTATATTACTCTACTGTGAAGATGTTGAGGGTGAATTGAGTAGTCTTTCCTTCCTGACCTTGCTCACAACTGTTCGTTTTATAATCTTATCTCACATGTACAGAGAAGCAGGTGTGCTGATAATTTATCAGATTACATTAGACATGCAATGAAAAGACGAGAAGAGCTCATGAAACAGTAAAGTAAGAAGTTGGTAAATGATGTATGCAACATTTGTTATATGCTCCACAATTTGAATTTATATGTTATGGCGGTGTAAAAGAAACTTTGTACCCACAGTAAATTTTGGCCCCCCGGCCTTTATTTCCTAAGAAATTTGGAGACAAGAAGTTGTCCCCCTTTTGCAAGAAATTGTCCCCCTTTTGTAAGAAAAAAACCATCCTTCACCCTTCAAGGTAAATCTCACTGCCGTTTTGCGTAAAGCATGATTTTTTCTTAAGTGTATCCCGATGGGTACTGCCCAGATCGAAGAAAAGATTATATTTCTTTAAGGTTTTCACCGAAGATCTTATATTTTCTGTTCGTGGGCAAATTCTACGAGTACAACAGCACTGAATTGTGTACATAAATATCACTAACTTCGGTTTTAGCTTATCACTTCAATACACAAAATTAATTGAATGAATCACAGACACACCAGTAAATTACCATCTAGATTGGAAATCATAACTATTATTAGTGTGCATTGCTTTTAGTAGATTATACAGCACATATATTTATAGGCTTATACCGGTTACAATGTTGCTCCCAAAACCAACAATTCTCTATAAAAACAACACTTTTTAAACTGTACCTGTCAACTTCACCATAAACCACACAATTGCTATCATAGTTTTACTTACTTGGAGAAGTCTCTTTAGGAATTTTTTTTAAATATTTTAGCATGATATAAGTTTTTGCAGCCACAAATTTCGCAGCCATATAATAAAACTGGCATAACAAGTTGATCATTTAAGTCGCAAATAATGTCAATAGGTAACTGCAGATGGTTAGCCCTCGTAATGAGGGTAAACACAACTTTTTTTGGCTTGTGTAATTTGCTTTTCGATAACATTTGTAAATTTACCATTATAATTAAATACAATACTTAGATAGGTATACTGATCGCAAATTTCAAGTTTGTTATTACCAAAAAAGAATGTTGGATTTGTCTAACTTTACCACGTGTAAACAAATTATAACTATTGTTATACTTAATGTAACCTCCGCAATATTCCAATTATTACAATATCTGTGCAGAAAATTGGAGCTCTTTTTCACTTTTCCTCAAAAAATAACAGCAGCATCTGCATACAGAAGAATATAGAGCTTCAGCCAAACTTCAACATCATTACTCAAATTTTTCATAATATGTTTGTTTGTTGATAAAATATAAACCTATAATGCCATCTTTTCTCGTGTGTGCTTCAAGGGCATTCAGAAATATAGCAAATAATAAAGGTGATAAGTTTTCCCCTTTACGAACTCCAACTTTGCAACTGAACAAATTTGGCAGTGTGTTGTTTAATTTAACGCAGGATTTGAAATTATTATACAAATTGTAAATGACACTTAAATGACCTTCCCATTTATTCCACTAGCAATAAGTATACCACAGTGCTCAGTGAACGGACAACTAGGTCAAAAGCTTTCTTAATAGTCTACAAATGCGCTAAATAATCGTATCGTAATGCTCCGTGCTCAAAATCCGCCATCTTTGATATCCTATACGTAAAAAAGTTAAGAATAATTACAAACATTAAAATCAAGCCAATGAAAACGGTACATTTAGAGAAATGTAAAACTTAATTTTTCTCACCGCTTCTTTCTCCCGGGAATGGAGATTGAGGCTTCTCTAAGCAAATTCTTCCATCTCTTTTTGTCTCTTGCTACTACTGCAGCTCAGCTGATCTAATCAAAACTGTTTATCTCCTCTTCTACCACCTGGTGTCCAGGTGATTGGTATTCTGGTATACTTTCTCTTCGTTTTTCTTAATACATGACCCAACCATTCCCATTTTCTCTTAAATATCTCCTTGCTTATGTCCACTGTGCCTGTTCTCTCACACAGCCCCACCCAGGCGACCCCCACTGGCCATCTGATTTTTTTTTTAATTCTCTCCTTTGGAACACTTCTAGTTTCTTCTCGTCAGCTTTTGACAGCTTCCAGGACCCACATCCACAGGGGAGTATATACTGAGATTACTCCCGATTGAAATATCTCCAGTCCAGTTTTAATGCGGTAGATGTTTGATTTCCAAATCTTGTCAAGTTGTCTAAAAGTTGCCTGTGCCAGCCCAACCCTGCAATCTTATGCCCCTACCAGTGCCTCCCTCTCTGGCTGGCTGGACAGTGTTGCACCGAGGTAGACAATCAACATCTTCAAGCTCTGCGTGTGCAACCTGTTCAACACTCTAAAAAAGGAATTGTCAAACTTGACTATAACATGGTCAACTCTACACCGAGCCATCTTTTGTCAAAATTGAATGACCATAGCATGGTCAAATTTGACCATAGTATGGTAAATATGGACAAATTTGATATTGTGGTCATGCTGTTTAATTTTGACCAAAGTTGGTTCGATGCAAAATTGACCATGTTTTGGTCAAACTTTTTTAGAGTGGACCAGCGCCGATGTCAATGCGTATGACATCCGCTCCCCCTCTCCACACACACAAATCCCCAGACCAATCACCTTATCCGTCCTATGCCGCTCGCTCGTTCCGCCCTGGAGTTGTCCCCCCCTCCCCGATGGTCCTAGAAATAAGTGCAATGTCACCAGCTCAGCAAAGACCGCCCAGGGCTGCAAACAAATTCCACCGGTTTCCACTCCTTCTGCCCTGTGCATTGGCTCTCACCACCCAATCAATAATAAGTATAAAGAGAAAACCAGACGCCACACATCCCTGTCCCACCCCAGTTTTCACAGAAACCCAGTTAGATAGTCTTCCATCGCTTAACATCGCACATTCGCTGCCATCATATACTACTTGTGTATGATACATCCGTATAATATTTTGTGAATTCCATGGGTATCCCATAATGAGAATAACCTTCCACACCATGCTTCTGTGCAGATTGTCGAACGCCTTCTGAAAGTCAATGAAGTTGATGTATGCTGCGGCCTTCCATCCAAAGAATTGTTCTATTATATTTATAAGTGTGAATAAAACTTTATTCTGTGTAATTATCTTTACAAAATAGGTATCGGGAGGTAGTAAAAACGTTACAATTACACAAAAAGTCTATTAAAAGTCCTACTTACAATTCTTATTGGGCACTACCACTATAAAAAGAGGTAAGTAAGCAAATGTGGCAGAATAAAGATCATTTCACGGGGAGGAGGGGAGAGGAGGGGAGGAAGGGGGAGAGGAGGGAGGAATAGGGGGAGGGAGTGGGAGGAGGTGGGAAAGGGTGGAGGAGAGGGGGAGGAGAGGGGGAGGAGAGGGGAGGGGGCACTTCATACTAAAAGTGGTAAGCGTGTGCAGCCCACCAACCGAAAAACATATCCGCAGTATGACAGTCAATTTTGACACCTGCAGTATGAGCATTCAACGAAAGTATTGTAAAAATGGACCAGTACAAAATTAACACAGTAAAACCTCATTTTTGGGACCTGCACTACAAAAATGATAAAAAAAAAGACATTTTCTTCTACTAATTTTTTTTTGTGGGTAATCTTTTATTTTTATTTCCATAGTAAAAAAAAAATGGTGAAAATATATATAAGTTCGTTTAAGAAAGATTAAGTTCGTTTAAAAAAGATTTAAGTTCGTTTAAGAAAGAATATGTTCGTCTAAGAAAGATTAAGTTCGTTTACATGTAGGCCTAAGAAGGAAAGTGTGGCAATTTCAAAATATTTAATAGAAATTTTACTAATTAAGCACACATGTCTTGTTCTTTTCCTTAAAAAATTGTTCCAGTAGATTATGACCACAAACTTACTGTAGCAAATAATGAGACCACTTATTTTACTTAAAATAACTGCTCAACCAGGAAAACAAATACAATGGGGCCATTGATAAGGGAATTTGATTCTAATTACTTGTGGTTTTCAGAATAAAGAAAATAAAGAGGAAAAGTCTGACCCGACCTGCTTATTTATCAAGTCGGGTCTGACTGCTTGAAATTTTAAGGAGCACAACAACTAATGAAAAAGTGACATCTCTGTATCAGAGGACCCAGATTGAAGGGAAAATTGGCCATTTCATTGGTCCACTTGATCATTTCTGCAAATGTTGGCAGATATGCATGGTAAGGTAAGCTTAAAAAGCATTTAGGCAATTAAGGTATAAATCACATAGCCAATACATGTAGGTGATTATTCATGCAAAGAACCGTTATATTTCATGGGGAACTATTCACTTCAGCCTAAAAAAAAACAAGGCCAAAACCTCTGATGACCCCCTATTAAAAGTACCTTTATTCGAGAAAAAAATTAGATTGCAATTTTTTAAAAACATCACAAAAGATCTAAAATCTATGACATTCTGCTACAAAAAGGACCCCGAACTTGACTCTTTCATCGTAGGCTTCAATGGGGCAAATAATTAGTTTTGTGCTATCTACCTGTCGTTTATGTCATATGGTCCTCACGTGACTTTTGATCAAAAGTTTTGTGCTTGATAAATAAAAGTTATGAAAATAATGTATCTAGCCATGTTACCATGACTCGAGCCATGGAATTTAACATAGCAGTTTTTTCAACCGCTTTTATTTATTTTTAAGCCTTGCTAGTTTCAGTTGTGATTGTTGGAGCTCGCCGAGTCGTGAGTCGACTGTGACAGTGTGAAGTTGTGTGCGGAACGAACATAGCATAGGCCAACGATTAAGGCGTAGGGCCTACAGTCAGACAGTTAAGTTAGGCATTTTTGTAAATGTTCCTAGGCCTATGCCTAGCCTAAGTGTCACCATCTAGTGTTACAGTGTCAGTGCATGACCCAGGCCTAACGTTAAGCTTCAATAGCTTGCAAATTGTAAATGCCTAAACGCTACTAGCCGAGACCAAAGTTGTTAACGGTTGTAAATGATATTGTGTACAGACTACTCTGCCAGGTACATCCTTGAACTGAATTATGACTCAAGTGACATCTACGGTCCACTAGTAGTACTGTAGAGTAAACTTCCATAATGACTAAATACAACAACTGGAGAGAAGCTGCAAGTCTCATTCTTGTTGCTAGATCCATCGAAAATACAAGTGCACTTTCAAAGGGATGTAGGCCTGGTCCAACTCTTGAAGAAAGGGATGCAGAATTAAAACTTGCAAGTACATGTAGGCCTAAGCACTACCCCTCTTCCTCCACCAAGGTAGCAGCAGGTTTTCAGCTGCCTAAAAATGTGACTTATACAGATTACAAAATGTTGTTCCTAAAAAGGCACAAAGGAAATCGTTCCTTTGCAAGTGCAGATGTTTTCCCTGGAGGGATGGTCGATCCTGCCGATTTCAGTCCAAAATGGCAGCAAGTTTTCCGTAAAGTTGGGATAGATTTACAGCGAAATTTTCCATGGAAAAATATTGATACAAGTATGAGGCCGCCACTGTTAGCTCGGAGTAGAGATCCAGAGTCTCTTCCTAATGATATTGCTCTCAGAATCTGTGCAATTCGAGAAACTTTTGAAGAGAGTGGTGTCCTCTTACTAAGTAAGCCAGAGAAAATAATTGAAAGCTTGAATAGAGCCAAAAGTCCTGAAACCGCTTATTGCAGAGCAGAGTGTTCTTCTACCACTCTTGGAGAAAATGAGCTGCAAGTTTGGAGGAAAAAAGTACATGAAGAAGCAAGTCAGTTTATCACAATGTGTGAACAATTAAAGCTTGTTCCAAATGTGTGGAGTCTTTTTGAATGGTCTCACTTTCTTACACCAGCAGAAATGAAGCGGAGATTTGATACAATTTTTTATCTAGCCGTGTTGGATGATATTCCAAATGCTGTTATTGATGAAGAAGAAGTTGTTAATCTTCAGGTACAGTATAACAATATTGGTATGATGAAAGTTTTCTAGGTACAAATTTCTAAAACTTTTGTCACACTTTTCAAGTGTAATTTCTTGTGCAGGTACAGTTATGTTAGTAAATCTAATATTTTGTCTGCTTTCTAATATAGCTCATAATGTGTTCTCCAGCTGGAGGAGTCACTTATCATTGCAGTAGGTGATGGCTTTTTGTGTCAGTATTTTGTTTTTTCGAAGAAAACTATCTTTAGAAAGATAAAATATGATTTTTGGCCTAAATTTTGGAATGCAAATGTGTTATGATAAAAAAATGTCCACGAAATTGATGATAACAGACATTGGTCTTGATCATATTTAAAAACATTCAAATTATGCTGCACTTTTTTTCAAAATTGTCAAAAAGGATTAAAATTGTCTTCAATCCAAACTCATGTGTTGGTAAACCTATTAAAGTAAAACCTGTCCTGTTACCTGTATTGTACTGGTTTGGCGGGTGGGTCTGCAACCAGTGAGTTTACAACTGGTTATGAAAGGCCATTGCCATCTTGATATACTGTAATGTCCAGTACTGGATGCTTTCGTTCGGGACGTTAAACTTGCTATGCAATAATATTGCTGAAATGTCAGCAGATGAAAAAACATTAGGGATCTGATCTTACAGTATATGAAGAGGATTAAAAATGAAAACCAAATTGTGAAGAAAGCATTCCAATTTATTCTGCTACTTACTGACTTAAAGTAAGTGAAATTTACTGTAAGTTTCAAATTCTGTATCATTTGTTTGGAAACGGCTGAAATCAGACTAGTTGTGATGTCCATCCTCAGATTCCTCAAAGTGTTTATATATTTATTCTATCATACAGTATATATTTAACTGATATCATATGTTGTTGTGGGGTAATTATTATTCACCAACTGAAGAGAGCTTTAGGAAAAATAATTTAAATAGTGAAAAAGTTAATGAAATTTTCTTTCATATAGATTAACAATTGCTAAGAACCAATGTGAGGTCAGTAAGGCTAAGGGAACCAATCTTCCACAGTAGACTTACAACAGCTGTCATTTTTAATGCACTTGTCAGTTGTATGACTCACCCCTACTACCCCCAGCAATGTCAGTCTAAGGTGAGTCACTGTATGAAATAGTGACTTACATGTGCATCATTGTACCAAATTGTCAGTCACCAGAGTGACTCTGGGGTGGATCAATTTACTTCAGACCCATTGACTTTGTACAGAGGTGATTGATTTGAGGGAAGTCATTTCACAAAAAATGTCAGTCACCTAAGTGACTGAGGGTGCATCAATATACATGTTTTGTCCACCCACTTTGGTGCAGTGACTCACCTTGTCCGGGGGTGTAGGGGTGAGTCACACAATTGACAAGTGCATGAGACATGAGCTTTAGATTTTAATATCTCTTTATTAGATAAGATATATTGGAGTAGTTTCTTCACAGTTTTGTTTCTAATCAAATCCTCTTTTTCATAAGATAAACTTGCTTGACCATTAAACTAATCCTGGAAAGACTATTTTTCTGACCACAAGGTAATAATTCTGTCATCACCCACATAAACATACAGTGTATGTGGGGATGAGATAGTGTAATCACTTTGCTGTATAGGCAAAGAACTGTTTAAACCTTCTACACTACATGGCCACCCTCCTTGATATTAGGGGGAATGGTGGGGCGCACCAGGGGGTCTCATATGATGACCTCATATAGGGGTTATGCACTTGTTACTTGTATGACTAGCCCCTACTATTCCCGGCAAGGTGAGTCATTGACATATGAAACAGTTACTGAACAGTTATGAAACAGTTAGGTGAGTAGCTGTATGAAATAGTGACTGCAGGTGCATAATTGTACCAAATTGTCAGTCACCAGAGACTGGGGTGAGTCAATTGACATGTTTTGACCATCCACCTTGGTGCAATGACTCACCTTGTCCGTGGGTGTAGGCATGAGTCACACAAGTGCATTAAGGGTCATATGTGTTTGGAACAGGACAAAATTTGGTGGTTATTAGGTCTGTCAATAAAGCTATATATAAAAACTGGAGTGCGGACTTCCAACACAGTGTACGTACATGTATCGCCGCTGTGCATGGACAGCTGTCCCCCATTACCAAACCGGGCAATAGACAGCGTGAACCACCTGGATGTGCATTCACACTCCGTGTTAAAGGACTGGTGACATGTAGAAGCAAGTTTGCTTTAAACTGATGTTTGACACTCACTGAATACTTAGTATTTCTCCAAAATGTAATTGGAAAGTGTAAAAATTGCATTATTTTGATCTGCAAGTGACGTTGCAAGTTGTAGACCTCCCCCCCCCTCCCTCACACAGAACTGCCTGTGTAAACCCATACAAAGCCGGCTGAATGTGAAGTTCCAGACCTATACATAGGCCTACATGTATCACAACAAACCCATCGCGAACGCCTTCACAACACCGCAGATTTAAGGTAACTTGCGAATACATTTTGGAAATAAATAGTGCCACTCAGTCTCATCAGGTACATGCACTGATTCATATATTTTTCTCCTTTTCATCTAAGCTGTAACATTATGCGATCTATTTCCTAGAAATCACAAAACAAAGCTCAAAGTTTGGGCCTACAACTGGACTCGAGCAGTGCACATTATGTACTGTACAGCCAACTCGGTAATATCATTGTCCAACTTGACACGTGACAAATTTTAATACTAGAAATTAGACTAGGAAGTTAAGTCGTTTCTGTGAATAACAAAAAAGGGATTTTCTAAGATTGTATACGACTGAAACATTTTTAACTACATAAGTATCAAAAAGTTGTTACAAATGAAAAAATACATCAGTTGATACCAAAATTGCTACATATCATCAATCTTTTAAGCATATAGAATTGATATCAAAAACAAAAAAAAAAAGCCCTATGATTAAATTCAAGGCAAGCAGATGTAATTTAAAAGGTAATTTCAGTGGTCAGGCAAGTCCATCTTATATGAAAGAGGACTTTAAAAGAAACAAAATGGTAAAGAAAGCATTTAAAAATCTTATTCCTTTGAGGAGATACTCAAGTTTATAGTTTGGTATCATTTCTGTAGAAATGACTGACATGAAAAAAATTACCTGGGAATTGGTCACTACTGCCTGAAGCATCCAGACTGCCAATTTCACACTACACCGCACAAGCCACCAGCTTGCCAGACCAGTATGCAATCCAATCCCCTGCTCATCATCCTCACTCATTAACTATGACCACATGTGCACACTGTGACAACTGTTTTATATGCAACCCATGGTGCAATGATAATTGGATAGCCTCTGCTAGTGCTCTGCATAGAGGCTCTTTGTTATGAGTGTAAACAAGCACGTTATACCGGAAGTCAGGTTGGGGTATCATTGTACCGGACTTTTTATATGAAAAGTCTGGTGTCAAGTATGGAAAGCTGTATAGAGAAACTTTTCGGCATGGAAATCTATACTACAGTAGTTGTGATGTCACAGCCTAAGATTCCTTAAAGTCTTTAATACTTTAAAGAAAGTTTATTTAATTTTTTCAGTATTTGAATTTTTTTCCCTCAAACTTTCTTCAGGTGGTATATTATAAATACCCTTCCTAGATTCAATTTTACTAAGCTTTGACATATCCCATGGTTTTTAAGCCACAAAATTGCAGGACAAAATATGATAGAATACATCAAGACTTTGAGGAATCTAAGGCTCTGACATCACAACTAGTCTGATTTTAGTCATTTCTACACAAATGATGCCAATCATTTAAACTTAGAAATCTCCCCAACGGAATAAGATTTTTGAATGCTTTCTTCACTATTTTGTTTTTTTTGAAGTCCTCTGTCATATACGATAGACTTGCTTGACCACTGAACTAATCCTTTAGATGATTATATTTTTGGCTTGTACTGCCGAAACGCGAGAAAATAATCAAATGAAATTTTTGTGAGGATTGAGGAGTTATTTCTTTAAAATTTATTTATAATTGTCTTACCCTTTAATATTGCATCCATGAGTGATCATTTTGGGGCAATTTTGAGAAAATTGTTGTCAATTTCACTAAATTGTTTGACAATTTTAGATACATTTTATTTTTCAGGCAATTTGATAAATTTTGTCAATTTTAGTGAATTTTGTTTATTTCTGGGCAATTTTTTTAAATTTTGGTGAATTGTTTGATAATTCATTGAAATTTCTTTTATTTCATGCAATGTTCAATTTTGAATAAATTTTTGTGAATTTTCGGAAAATTTGTTGACAAATTTTAAACAATGCTACCAAATTTTCCTTCAAACCTTCATATTTGCAAAATATTCTTTGATTTTCAGGAAATTTTGATCATTTTCGGCCACTTTCCTTAAAAGTTCGGTGATTTTTTTGTCAACTTTAGGGAAATTAAAGTCATTTTTTACAATTTTCGAAATTTCCATCTAAAGAAATATTCTTTGATTTTCAGAAAAAATAACACATTTTTGTCAATTTTTATGAAAATTTCAATTTTACCTCCCAACAAAAAAACAATATAATTTTATCAAATTTTCTTTCAATTCCCACAATTTTTGGGAAAAAGCCCCATCAAGTTTGGCAAATTTCTTTGATTTTGAGGAAATTTTTAGAAAAATCATTGACACATTTACATTACTGTAATTCTACCAAATTTTATGTTAATAATTTTCCAATTTTACCTCCCAATCACAGAAAGCTGAACAGTGCATACCAATCCTATGTTGTACCATGATAGCTTGGTACATGAATTTGTATCCTGTAAATGGGTCAAAAAGTCAAAGAGCTATTGACCACTGTTCCTCTAGTTATGGAATGGTGTGACGTGAGCATAAATGGGTGTCCTGCAGTAGGGTACGATAAATGTAAAAATTGCAGAAATTGTTTTCAGTGATTAGCGTCATGGGTCAGAGATCAAATATATGTGATTTTAGGGGTAATTATGGACCTAATTTGATTATTTTTGTGCCAAAAGTCACAGAGCTATATGACCCTCTTAGCTATTTCCCCACTATGCTGTATGCTTAATTTGATGAGATAAGCAACTCCATGGATTCATTTCTTGTTTCTTTTTGTGTTTTATTTTTCAGTGGAGATCCCCAGCAGAAGCCTTAGACCTCAAGTGCAAGTCAGAAGTAATTTTGTATCCACCCCAGATTTACGAGTGTTTCCGCTTACTACATTTTCCTTCTATTTCTGATGTTGAAGAGTATGGCATAAGGAGGATCAGTATGGGAGCCCTGTGTACAATACCAGTGTTGTTTAAGATGAAGAACTACTTAATTGAAACATTTCCAGGTACATTACCATATCTAATTTTATACCTCAGTCAGTAAGGCTTCAAGGTATAAATAAGGACATAAGAGTCTTTTGATTTGGTCAAAATCACCTTAGTTTCCAAGTTATGGCTAATCAAAGTTTGATTTTTTTTTATTGTATGCAAAGAGAAGATAGCTCAAAATCTCTTATGGAATTGTGGGTCTCATGGAGATCATAATCATGATTTATTATAATAAGGCCATAATATTTACCATCATAATTTTATTATAATAAGGCCATAATATTTACCATCATAATTTATTATAATGAGGCCATAATATTCACAATCATAATTTATTATAATAAGGCCATAATATTCACAATCATAATTTATTATAATAAGGCCATAATATTCACGAGCATAGTTTATTATAATCATAATATTCACAATCATAATTTATTATAGTAAGGCCATAATATTCACAATCATAATTTATTATAATAAGGCCACAATATTAACAATCATAATTCATTATAAAAGGCCATAATATTCACGATCATAATTTATTATAATGAGGCTATAATATTCACGATCATAATTTATTATAATGAGGCCATAAAATTCACGATCATAATTTATAATAAGGCCATAATATTCACGATCATAATTTATTGTAATAAGGCCATAATATTCACGATCATAATTTATTATAATAAGGCCATAATATTCATGATCATAATTTATTATAATAAGGCCATAATATTACGTTCATAATTTATTATAATAAGGCCATAATATTCATGATCATAATTTATTATAATGAGGCCATAATATTCACGATCATAATTTGTTATAATAAGGGCATAATATTCAAAATGCTGTAAAACAAGTCAATTTTCACCCATTTTGATGAAACTTTTTGATATTTTAGGCATTTTTCAATTAAGCTTAAATGTATGCTACCTTTTGTAGATCTTTAAGCAAAGCTGTAAGACACTAAGTACAGTATTTTGTAGCTTATTAAAGGAAAAATAAATTTGTAGAAAGTATTTGCTTCTTAGTCATGAGACAAAAAGATTTTGATTATCTTTGCTACTGTACTCTTGATTCCATGACATCAGGCATTAGATAATATGACACAAGTGTGCATGTGAAACTTCTGTATTAAAGGAGACATAAAGTTATTTCATATGATAGAGGATTAAAATTGTAACCAACTACCAAAAACACCAATTCAAAATCATATAACTATCTCAAGATATTCATGTTTGAAGTTGACACATGGAGGCTGCCATTTTGTTCAATTCTGTTTTGAAATTTTGTGCATGATGCAAATGGGGGAGAGTGTGGTTAAAGTTGGGAGTGCATAAAGGGAGAAGGTAGGATAGTACAGTAGAGCATGTGAGGGAGAGAGTGGGATGGCACGTGTGGAGGTTGGGAGTGCATATAGGGAGATGGTAGGATAATACAGTATAGCATGTGAGGGGAGAAGTGGGATGGCATGTGGGAGGTTGGGAGTGCATATGGGGAGAAGGTAGGATGGTACAGTATAGCATGTGAGGGAGAGAGTGGGATGGCAGGTGAGAGGTTGGGAGTGCATATGGGGAGAAGGTAGGATGGTACAGTATAGCATGTGAGGGAGAGAGTGGGATGGCATGTGGAGAGGTTGGGAGTGCATATGGGGAGAAGGTAGGATGGTACAGTATAGCATGTGAGGGAGAGAGTGGGATGGCAGGTGGAGAGGTTGGGAGTGTATATAGGGAGAAGGTAGGATGGTACAGTATACTGTAGTATGAGGGAGAGAGTGGGATGGCATGTGGAGAGGTTAGGAGTGCATATGGGGAGAAGGTAGGATGGTACAGTATAGCATGTGAGGGAGAGAGTGGGATGGCATGTGGAGAGGTTAGGAGTGCATATGGGGAGAAGGTAGAATGGTACAGTATAGCATGTGAGGGAGAGAGTGGGATGGCAGGTGGAGAGGTTGGGAGTGCATATGGGGAGAAGGTAGGATGGTACAGTATAGCATGTGAGGGAGAGAGTGGGATGGCATGTGGAGAGGTTGGGAGTGCATATGGGGAGAGGGTAGGATAGTATAGCATTTGAGGGAGAGAGTGGGATGGCATGTGGAGAGGTTGGGAGTGCATATGGGGAGAGGGTAGGATAGTATAGCATATGAGGGAGAGAGTGGGATGGCATGTGGAGAGGTTGGGAGTGCATATGGGGAGAGGGTAGGATAGTATAGCATATGAGGGAGAGAGTGGGATGGCATGTGGAGAGGTTGGGAGTGCATATGGGGAGAGGGTAGGATAGTATAGCATTTGAGGGAGAGAGTGGGATGGCATGTGGAGAGGTTGGGAGTGCATATGGGAGAGGGTAGGATAGTATAGCATATGAGGGGAGAGTGGGATGGCATGTGGAGAGGTTGGGAGTGCACATGGGGAGAGGGTAGGATAGTATAGCATATGAGGGGAGAGGTGGGATGGCATGTGGAGAGGTTGGGAGTGCATATGGGGAGAAGGTAGGATAGCATAGCATGTGAGGAGAGAGTGGGATGGCATGTGAGAGGTTAGGAGTGCATATGGGGAGAAGGTAGAATGGACAGTATAGCATTGAGGGAGAGAGTGGGATGGCAGGTGGAGAGGTTGGGAGTGCATATGGGGAGAAGGTAGAATGGATACAGTATAGCATGTGAGGGAGAGAGTGGGATGGCAGGTGGAGAGGTTGGGAGTGCATATGGGGAGAGGGTAGAATGGATAGTATAGCATGTGAGGGAGAGAGTGGGATGGCAGGTGGAGAGGTTGGGAGTGCATATGGGGGAGAAGGTAGGATAGTATAGCATGTGAGGGAGAGAGTGGGATGGCATGTGGGAGGTTGGGAGTGCATATGGGGAGAGGGTAGGATAGTATAGCATTTGAGGGAGAGAGTGGGATGGCATGTGGAGAGGTTGGGAGTGCATATGGGGGGAGAGGGTAGGATAGTATAGCATATGAGGGAGAGAGTGGGATGGCATGTGGAGAGGTTGGGAGTGCATATGGGGAGAGGGTAGGATAGTATAGCATATGAGGGAGAGAGTGGGATGGCATGTGGAGAGGTTGGGAGTGCATATGGGGAGAGGGTAGGATAGTATAGCATATGAGGGAGAGAGTGGGATGGCATGTGGAGAGGTTGGGAGTGCATATGGGGAGAAGGTAGGATAGCATAGCATGTGACAGAGAGAGTGGGATGGCATGTGGAGAGGTTAGGAGTGCATATGGGGAGAAGGTAGAATGGTACAGTATAGCATGTGAGGGAGAGAGTGGGATGGCAGGTGGAGAGGTTGGGAGTGCATATGGGGAGAAGGTAGAATGGTACAGTATAGCATGTGAGGGAGAGAGTGGGATGGCAGGTGGAGAGGTTGGGAGTGCATATGGGGAGAAGGTAGAATGGTACAGTATAGCATGTGAGGGAGAGAGTGGGATGGCATGTGGAGAGGTTGGGAGTGCATATGGGGAGAAGGTAGGATGGACAGTATAGCATGTGAGGGAGAGAGTGGGATGGTATGTGGAGAGGTTGGGAGTGCATATGGGGAGAGGGTAGGACAGTATAGCATGTGAGGGAGAGAGTGGGATGGCAGGTGGAGAGGTTGGGAGTGCATATGGGGAGAAGGTAGGATAGCATAGCATGTGACAGAGAGAGTGGGATGGCATGTGGAGAGGTTAGGAGTGCATATGGGGAGAGGGTATGATAGTATAGCATATGGATGGCATGTGGAGAGGTTGGGAGTGCATATGGGAGGAGGGTAGGATAGTATGTGAGGGAGAGAGTGGGATGGCATGTGAAGAGGTTAGGAGTGCATATGGGGAGAGGGTAGGATAGTATAGCATATGAGGGAGAGAGTGGGATGACATGTGGAGAGGTTGGGAGTGCATATGGGGAGAGGGTAGGATAGTATAGCATATAAGGGAGAGAGTGGGATGGCATGTGGAGAGGTTGGGAGTGCACATAGGGGAGGGGTAGGTAGGATAGCATGTGAGGGAGAGAGTGGGATGGCATGTGGAGAGGTTGGGAGTGCATATGGGGAGAGGGTAGGATAGTATAGCATATGAGGGAGAGGGTTTGATGGCATGTGGAGAGTTTAGGAGTGCATATAGGGAGATGGTAGGATAGTATAGCATATGAGGGAGAGGGTGAGATCGTATGTGGAGAGGTTGGGAGTGCATATGGGAGGAGGGTAGGATAGTATGTGAGGGAGAGAGTGGGATGGCATGTGAAGAGTGGAATGACATGTGGAGAGGTTGAAAGTGCATATGGCGAGATGGTGAAATAGTACAGTATAGCATGTGAGGGAGAGGGTGAGATGGTACAGTATGTGGTCACGGAAGTGGTAGTGGAAATTGAGATGAAATGGTGGGTGTGATTTTAAATGGGAGGATAGTGGGCTTTAAATGGGAGAGTGAGAATTTTTTTGTCAAATCGTCCCTCTTTACGCGTAGTGACGAATGTCATTTGTGTAGTGACTAAT
>JAIGNY010000644.1:397500-495000 GCA_020152595.1 Chiridota heheva
GCAAAACCCATGAATAATTGATGGACCATTTTTTCTAAAGATGGTTATTTCCTCATGGTGTGTGGATGGCATGGATGCTAAGCTAACTGGTAAATAATTCTGGTTTGAACAATCATGACATTTTCTTCAATATACAAACCCCTAATAGATTGAGCCAGGATGGGCAAGGTGTCGCTGACCAAAAGGGGCATTTATAAGGCATCAAGGGCATTTGAGATAAATTAAAAAGAAAATTAGGGAAAATCCGTACACAGGGATAAGTGTTTTCAGTGAATATACTGTACTGAAAGTTTTTATCTCTTTGATTTCTTATTTGCCATTTCAAATGGTTTTCTTTTAAATTCATGTGTTTAAGAAGGGAAATCAGTACTACAAAGAGGGTGTGAGTGTGACTACATATGTAAGGCTTGGCCTTGTAACCTATACATTATTATGATCAATGTCAGATTTGTCCGCAAGCCATTTTTTATGTTCAGGGATTTTTTTGTTAGCCAGGCTCATCACAAACACATTAAATAGTACATTTTTGTGAACAAAATATAGAGTGCTTAGTGAAAAGGCGCAGGGTGGAGGTTATGAGGGGCAGGGTTGAAGATATAATGGGGATGGTGGGGGATATGAGGGGCAGGGTGGAGGATATGAGGGGCAGGGTGAAAAATATATGAGGGGCAGGGTGAAGCCCCCTCCGAAAGAGTGAAACTAGGGACCGGATATATGTGTAAAATGACCAGAAGGTTTTTAGTGAGGTGATGATATAATGACCACGGCAAAGAAATTTGTCAAGAAAAAAATGGTTTTGCATCACTGAGAAATGAGAGGTCCATCCTGCATTCATGTATCACAATGAAAATTGCACATTATTCCACGGCTGACTTTTTCCCCAACTTTTCGGCAGGATTTATAAAAACATTTTTTTTTAATTGTTTCCCCCCCCCCCTTCCTTTATCGTGGGGGAATTTCCCAGACAGTGAAAGAGGATTATGGCCTCAAAGACCAAAAAATAAGAAACGCGTTTGACAAGCTTAAAATTCATTTGGATGTGAAGGTTTTGGTTTTCTCATACAGTTTTTATTAAATATTAAATGAATTTCATGTCTTAAAAGAATTAAGCTAACACTCTCGATTCCTGATGTCCTTACTTCTTTCTTTATTTTTTTGCTACAAATATGCTTATTTCGTAAATGATATTTATTATCATATCTACATGTATATACAAAACAGAACAAAAATGTATTGCTAAAAAAGCATTTTCTCTTATTTGATACTTTCAAAATCTTATTTTGATACATAAATTTTAGTTACACCATTGCAAAGGCTCAGGAATCTACAGTGATGTGTGATGTTTTGCTTAAAATCATACGAATACCATAATACATCTTATGTGTAGGCTCTCATATATCAAGTACAACAATAATGCATGGGGGCAGTTGCGTAGCCAGCATTAAACAAGTGAGGGGGTCAGGAGAAGTTCGTAGACTCCCTTCCCAAGACGAAGACTTGAATATAGCCCACTTCTGAAGGCAATTTTGTTTTTAAAAACAAAACAAAGATTATCCCAATTTTTGCAAATTTCCTTAAAATAAGTATGTGTGTGTGTGTGTGTGTGTGAATGTGTGTGTTTGTGTGTGTAGAGAAGGGGTGGGTCCAAAAGCTAGGGACCCAAAACTTCAGAAAATTTAAAGAAGAGGAGCTGAACCCCTGTCCAAAAATATACATGTTTTAACAAACACCCCATGGTTGACCCAGAAAGGATGGAAGGGTGTCACTCAAGAGGCGTTGGAAACGGGGGGTGGCAAATGTCTCCCAGTAGGCAGATTTCACCTTCAAGGTTGTATGCTTCTGCCCAGTTGTAAGGTGAATGAAGTTGGGAAACTATTAACATAAAATTTAAACAAAATGGAAATTTATTGAATATTTTGGGGAAAAGTTTTGAACTAGGATTGGCGACTGCAATTTGGATCGGGTACTCAATAAACAAATTTACAATGTTAATACCGTCAAGGTTGCATGCTTATGTAAATTGACAAGTATATCATATGACCCGGCCAGTTATAGAAATGGTATCTCACACGAAGTCCCACATGGCATCCCATGTCCCACATGGCATCCCACCCCATGTCTGACATCCCATCCCATGTCTGACATCCCATCCCATGTCCCACATGACATCCCATCCCATCCCTTGTCCCACATGTTATTCCACCATATCTCCCACATGGCATCCCACCCCATGTCCCACATGGCATCCCACCCCATGTCCCACATGACTTCCCATTCCATTCCTTGTCCCACATGGCATTCCACCATGTCCCAAATGGCATCCCATCCAATGACATCCCATCCAATGACATCCCATCCTATCTTCCACATGGATCCCATCCCCATGTGCCAAATGACATCCCACCCCATGTCCCACATGACATCCCATGCCTTGTCCCACAGGGCATTCCACCATATCTCCCACATGGTATTCCACTATATCTCCCACATGGCATTTCACCATATCTCCCACATGGCATTACACCATACAGTATGTCTCACATGGCATTCCATCATGTCTCGCATGGCATTCCACCATGTCTCACATGGCATTCCACCATGTCTCACATGGCATTCCACCATGTCTCACATGGCATTCCACCATGTCCCACATGGCATTCCACCATGTCCCACATGGCATCCCACCCTATGACCCACATGGCATCCCACCCTATGACCCACATGGCATACCACCCTATGGATCCCATCATACATGCATGTCCCACATTAATCTAACCACATGTACCACATGAAATTCCTCCCATGTCCCACATGGCAATTCTCCCTGTGTCGCACATGGCATCTCTCCCTGTCCCCCATGGCATCTCACAGTATGTCCCGCATTAGTGGCTTCCCACCTGTCACCCCACCTTTTGTCCCACATTGGATCCCATCATATGTTCCACATGGTATCCCTCCCAATGCCATCCTACTTTGTCCCACTTGGCATCCCATGTCCCCATGGCATCATACCCTATGTTCCACACAGCCTCCTACACTATGTCACACATGGCATCCCAACCTATGTCATACTCTGTGTTACTCGTGGTATCCCATCTCATGTCCCATAAAGCATCCCACCCCATGTCCCGCATAACATTCCATGTCCCACATGACATCCCATCCCATGGCATTCCAACTTATGTCCCACATGGCATTCCACCATGACCATATATCTTACATGGCAATCCACTCTATGTTCCACCTGGCATTCCACCCTATGTTCCACATGGCATTCCACCCCGATCCACATGGCATCCCACTCCATGGCATCCCGCCCCATGTTCAACTTGGCATCGCATCCCATGTCCCACATGGCATCCCATCCCATGTCCCACATGGCATCCCATCCCATGTCCCACATGGCATCCCATCCCATGTCCCACATGGCATCCCATCCCATGTCCCACATGGCATCCCATCCCATGTCCCACATGGCATCCCATCCCATGTCCCACATGGCATCCTACCCCATGTCCCACATGGCATCCTACCCCATGTCCCACATGGCATCCTACCCCATGTCCCACATGGCATCCCATAGGCTCCATAAGAAGTTTCATCCTAGCTATCACAGTCCCTGATTGAGCATACTATGTATAACAGTGTCAATTCATATAGTAACTTATATGCAAATGACCTGTTGAATAAGAAAAAAAGGCAGTCAAATAATTATGCCTGATATAGCCCTTGGTGTATACCACATGGTATATATTATATCATATGTCCCGCATTGTCCCCATCCATGTCCCACATGGCATCCATGCCTATGTCCACATGCAGTCACATCCTGTCACATTCCCTGACTGAACATACGAAATAAAAAGGTCTTGTCAGTTCATATACTGTAGCAACTATATAAATGACCACAATAATAATGGCGGAGTTTAATAATCATGCCTGATACAACTGTTGGTGCCCAAATATTTGGAAGGATTTTAAATTTCCAGTGCTACGAGAGAGACGCTTGAGGATCTCTTAAGAATATTGGAAAATTATATCATTTTACAGATATCTTCTAAGGAAGTATCACGTTTTGTAGACTTCTTAAGGTCCAATAGGTCTTCAGTGTCTCTGAAAAACTTGAACATTTTGTAAGGAAATTATAATCTTCCATAAGGATATCTGAAGAAACTTTTAACTTTTTCTGAGGAATTCTCAAAAAACTGTAAGATTTCTGACGAAATCTCAGGAAAAACTGGAGACGAAATCGCCATTACATAGCTTCGCATTATGCTTCGCATGCTCACCAATAACAAACCTTCTAACCATGTTTCATACCTCCAGAAGCAATTGTCTAACACGTTTTTGTATTTATTAAAAAAAACCTTTGGCAAACATTAAAAACTTTAATAATGCTACCACCACTATGGGGGCTACCATTTTGATTTTGAAACACGCAGAAAATGATGTCATCAACCCACCAGGATGTTGGAAAGCCTTAAATGTATTTCTTTACATTTAATCTTTTTGTAGCTGATGAAAGATTTTCCCTTTGTAAGGGTGAAGGACATTTTTGTGTTATTTAACATGAAATTATGAAAACATGTTATGAGGTGAAGTTGGCAGAGCATACGACTGAGATACTGGAACTTCCAGGTTCAAGGTTTGATTAGGCCCTGACTTGATTTTCCACAGCTATGCAGACAGATACCCGTAACTTGATTTTCCACAGCTATGTAGACAGATATCCTGAACATCAAAGCAGACGCATTTCGTCTACAGCTCCTACTCCTAATTCAGAGGTGGAGAGAAGCGGCAATGGTTGAATGATGCACACCGTCCTTCGGAGGGGACATTAAGCATTAGTCCTGATGGTAGGACATTAACATCCTGCTTTTCTGAACGCTATTCAAAAGAGAAGCGTAAAAACACTCGTGTTAATTCACTTCCCGTTCCACCCGGTATAATTAAGATCTAGGGTGCCATTTCCAGCTGCAGCCTGAAGGAATTGACTGGCACGCAATGAGACTTGGTGAAATCCCGTGCTATAAGATACCGATATATTAAACTCTGTTTCCCATCATTTTGGAATAAGAACTTGAATACACTTTATTAAGAAATACATTATAATTATTGTCTCTGGTGGGGAATAGTAGCATCATGCACAAGCTTTCAATACATCATTAAACAAAATGGCAGCCTCCATGTGTCGACTTCCTGTTTTTGGCAGTTGGTGTATATTTTAATCCTGTATCATATGAAATAAGGATAGTATTAGACTTTGTCTTATTTAGCTTTCCAAATAAAACACTTGAAAACAACAGAACATTCATATTCTTTATTACATAACATTGTAAACTTGGCCCATTCAAATATTCAACAAGAAAAAAAAAAGAGAGAGTCAAGTTAATTAGTTAAGCACTTAACTGATTCTTACAGATCTACGGACAGGTAGCAACAACTTAAAACTAACTTGGACGATATAAATCCCAGATCTGGATTTATTATCAAATTCAGATCTGGCCCAAATCTGGGATTTATATCAAATCCAGATCTGGCCAGGTAAAAAATTGGGCAGATATAAATTCAAATTTGATCTGGCCAAATCAAACTTGATCTAGAATTTTTAATTCAAGTTTCAACTGAGCCAGATCGAGTTTAATCTGGGCCAGCTGTAATATCCAGATCTGCCCAGATCAAACTTTATTTGTGTATCAAAATTGACTTTAATCAAGGTTATATCTGGCAAGATCAAACTTTATTTGTGTATCAAATTGACTTCAATCAAGGTTTATATCAGGCCAGATATAACCTTTATTAAAGTCAAATCTGGATTTTTTGTAAGGGTGGCCAATTTAACATATATAATTCATCCACTACTTCAGATCGACACCCACGATTACCCCCCAAAAAAAAAAAAAAACAACAACAACTAGCTAATATAAGCTAACATAAGTACAAGTATGCTAATTTATCTAATACAAATATCAGATATTTTTAAAACAAAATGTGCAGTTTTTCTGCACAATAGCATATAGCCAACATCACAATTATTAAAGTTTCACAACCTTGGGGTAAAACCATATATGTTGCATTCAACAAAAATGGTTTTAAAATAAGTAGTTGGGATAATTTTGTGGCAAGACTGCATATTTGGAGTCCTTGCTCCCTGTCCCTCCCCTCATAAATTTCCCTGCCCTTTCCCCTAGGAAGTCTCCCTTCACTCTAACTTTTCCTTTTCAGTTATCATCTTATGAATTTCCGTATCTTTCTGAATTCCCTCACCCCTTCTTCTTAATTCCCCCTCTCCTCAATTACCCCTACCCTTCTTAATACCCCTTCTAAATCCCCTTCCTCTTCTGAATCCCTCCTTCCCTTCTGAATCATTCTTATTTTTCTGAATTCCGCACTCCCTTCTGAATTTATCTTCCTTTTATGAATTCCCTCTCTTTTTAATTGCCCCTACCCCTCTTGAGTTCCACCCTCCCTCTCGCCCACAAAATAAGGAATTACTTGAACATATAGAAAGATGATATATAATTGCTGATAACTCATCCTTAACAATTAAGCTTTTGCATTATTTTCTGGAAATGTTTTATTGTACTTATACAGTTATATCAGTCAACTTAAAGATAAAGTTTCGTCCATTTTGACAAAGTGGAAGTCTATCTCTTCAGGTGCATGATCGATGTCCACCTTGTCTCGCTCCTTGGCCAATTTTTCCAGATACTGTTTCTATCTCTTCTGTCTGCCTTTCCGTCCCTCCTCTAATGGGGTATACTACATATACAAAATAATAAACAATACCCAATAGAGTGGCGCTGAAATATTTTCGAAAGTGGGGGTGTCAAAACCATGCAATACTTTCTTAATATATTTCTTGTCATTTTGCTGGAAAGAAAATTGGAATTCCTTAAAAGTGTGTGGTGGACCAACATTTTTTCAAGAAGGTGTAAAACCATTTAAATACTTTCAATTTTGTAATTTTAATATCTTTGTTGTTAGATTTTCCTACAGAGTGTTTCATAGTGGGGGAGGGGCCTAAACAGGAAATCCAAAATAGTGTAGGTCCCCTGCTTCCATTACAGCTGCAATCAAGTGGACTTCATCTACTGATAACTATGAATATTCTCTTTGACAAACATATGCCTTTCATATAATAGAGGCCAAGTTAAAGATTAATTCAGTGGTCAAACAGACATGTCCATCTTTGACCAATAATTGACCAATAATGTAACATTTATTTAAAAAGAACACTGTTCCACTGAATTAGTAATATTTCAAACTTCACTGTTCCTGCATATAAGCACTGCTCTCAGAACAGTGGGAAATTTGACCCCTGACTACTTCAATATCAGCAGGGTCCTGATCAAGAGATAATGATATTTTAATTTATTCTCATACATTTTTTGGAAGTAGCATTTGACTGAAATGTGAAGACATTGTGTCCTTTTATTATGTGGATTTTAGCTGCAAATAGAAGCCATGTGACCTATTTGTTACGGTTAGTGTTGTGAGTTCAAAATTGGGTACCCTCCCCCTCTTCCCCTCCTACATACACACACACGCACGCACTAAGTGAAAGAACCATATATTTAAGCCATGCATTTAAAAAATCCAACCTTTAAAAAACGAACATTCCTAATTTTAAGACAAATCTTTTGAGCACCAGCGAAGAACATTTAACCAATAGCTTAATGTGTAGTCACCTGGCCTCCCTGGTAAAGTTGAGCCAAGCCAACGAAAAAGGATGAAATGTAGTCGTGATTTAATATTTGAACATCATAGGGTTCTTATTCTTATGTAGATCAGTTAAATCTGTGTGTCAAGTTTCCTTTTAATATCTATAGAATCCTTCCTTAATATCCAACAACCCATCCCCCTTTTCTCCCCATTCCCCCTTTTCTCCCCACTCCCCCTTTTCTCCCCACTCCCCTTTTCTCCCCACTCCCCTTTTCTCCCCCTCCCCCTTTTCTCCCTACTCCCCCTTTTCTCCCCACTCCCCTTTTCTCCCCACTCCCCCTTTACTCCCCACTCCCTTTTCTCCCCACTCCCCCTTTTCTCCCCACTTCGTGAATGAGAATTAAAGGCCCTGGTTACAAGGTTTCTTCCTACCTGCATCCTTTTCTCTTCTTCTTCCCTAATCTTCTAGAACATCTTTGCTGCAGCTGACACTGAAATTATTCAAAAAATAAATAATCAATTAGAACCCATGTCAAAAAAAAGAATTATGCCGCTGTCCTACGTTTGATGCTGGTGAATCGACTAAGGCTCTTATCCATAATCTTTTGGGTGCTTACCACAAAACAGACAATATCAAATGAAATGATACGAAGAAAGAATTCAAATTGCCTCTCAATTAAGGGCCACATCAAAAAGAGTCAGTGCTTCTGTTCTATGTTTGATGCTGACAGACCATCAAAGGCTCCCCATCCACAATCTCTTGTGTTTGCCACAAAACAGACAAAGTTCAAATAAAATCATTACAAAAAAGAATCAAAATTGACTCTCAACTAGACACAATGTCAAAAATGTCCTACATCTCTGTCCTATGTTTGATTTTTGCAGGTCAAAGGTTCCCAACCACCGTTGTGTCTACCACAAAATATCATGGAAGTGATAGAAAACAAAAAAAAATGCATGCTTGGAAAATTAACACATTCACCCCAACCACCCAAGAAATCCAGTCTGTTTTATTTCCAAGACAAAACAGACAACTTCAAATGAAATAATACAATGCGAATCAAAATTGCCTATCATTTAGGGTCTACGTCCAAAAGGGTTTATGCCCCTGTCCTACGTTTAATGCTGACGGACTGTCAAAGGCTCCCACTTATAAGCACAACGTATTGTGTTTACCACAACACAGACAAGTTCAACAGAACAATCAGAATTGCCTCTCAATTAGGATCCACAACAAAATTATACCCTACGTTCGATACTGACAGACCCAACAATGCTGAAGGCTTTCGATCACAAACACAATATGTTGTGCTTACCACAAAACAGTCAAATTGAAATTAAGGATACAAAAAAGAACCAAAATTGCCTCTCAATAAGGGCCCACAACAAAAATATCTTTTGCCTCTGTCCTACGTTCGATACTAAGAGACCCAACAATGCTGAAGGCTTTCGATCACAAACACAATCTGTTGTACTTACCACAAAACTGACAAATTTAAGTTAAAGGATACAAAAAAAGAACCAAAATCGCCTCTCAATTAGGGCCCACGACAAAAATATCTTGTCCGTCGTAAGATTGATACTGTAGGGTCGAAGGCTCCCAACCACAAGCACAATTTGTTGTGTTTATCCCAACATAGGCAAGTTCAAATGAAATGATACAAAGAATCCAAATTGCTTCTGAATTAGAGCCCCTGTCAGAAAGTATTATGCCCGGCGTAGGACTTATACTGAAGGGTTAAGTATCTTTTGTGTGAGACGGCTACTGTATGCATCAACATAGTAGCTCATTTGAAAGTTACCTTCAAGACCTTTCAAATGGCGAAAAAAAAAATCGTTTTGATTTTGTGTTCAGGAACTACATGTTTTTTAATATTGATTAAAAATGGACCAGAAATGGTAAATAAAAACAGACTGTAAAATGCCCAAAATTTCAAATTTGAGCGAGGTTTTGGAGAATTTTATTAGAATTACAATATTTCATACATGTAAATGATTGTGACAAAACACTAAATTCAAAACTTCTTTTCTAAGTTTACCTAAATATGTATCAATATTTTTGTGAAATGTTGGTGAAAATGAAAATTATGCATATTTGGCTTAATTTTATTCTGAAAATCTTAATATGATCTCAATCAAAAATGGTTAGAATATGAAAGCATCAAAGGAGTTCTTTTAAATGATTTTCGTTATTCTTTTAAAATTCTTTCAATTTTTTCAGCAAAAATCACCACTGGTAAAAATGTCTGTCTACAGTATATTCCCATCATAAAAGTACTAAACCTTTCTCGCTATGAACAAAAGAAGCAAAAATTTGGCACATGTTCGAAGACTTCCTTGGAAGTTCCTTAAAAATACTATTGATACCACTACATGTACTATAACCAAGTTATATGCAGTTATAGCACAGCCTTGTGCGTTTTCAGAATTGCGTTGCCCACTTTTATGCCTGTAAATATCATGTAACACAAATATCGCTCACGTTTAGATGGCATAAATTTATGGGTGTTAAGTACTCTAAAAATCGATTGGGGTAAGCAACAAAAAACCAACGTAAATAAAATGGGTGTTGCTCCGGTGTAGTTCTAAATTTTAATAATAGCCGACATAAGTTATATACAGCAAGACATATGGTTTATGTGTTTTGTGCAACCACTCACTCTCCCCCTCCCCCTTTCCTCCTCTCCTACCCTCCTTCCCAATACCTAGGGATTTCCCCTTCTTTTTTCTAGATCCAGAGAACGTTACAACTTTGTTAGGATTACAACAGAAGAAAGGGTGATCTTTGCACCCTTCAATTGAGTCAATTTTGAATGCTATGCTTGAAAAGTAAAGTTAAAATTTGTAACTTGTAATGTGTCCGTTTTGAATGACTAATCTAATTACTGTTTAAAAAGGATTGGCTCGATCATATCTTTAGTGATGCTTCGTTAATCGAATCACTTTCCTATTAATGTAATGGATCACAACATGGGAAGTGGTTTTATATTTGCATAAGAAAAATTAATTTCGGCCCTGTAGTGGTATTTATTGCAATCAATTCATAGAAAAAGAAATTAAACATTCATGTATTTAATATAATACTAATAATAGGCCTATATCCTTACAACCTTGCCAAAAGCTAGACAGTGGATCGCCTTACTGCACATATTATCCATATGGATAAATCAGTTTATATGAAAAGGATGGGAAGTTTAACCATGCTTAAAAAACTCCTTCAATGCCCCACGCAAAAGACAATGAATATCTTTGGCACGCAATTGGGTTACATTAAATTGAAATTCAGAGAAATTCATGTTACTTTAACTTTAAAGGTCGCTTGAGTAAAACAAAGTTGAGGTGACTTTGTTTCTATTTATTTGTGTTAGGTATTTCAAGCTTGATCTTCGTCTGCGAAAAATATATTTGCAGGGTTAAGCCCAATAATATGCCTTCATATTTACCATGGTTGAGTATACTGGTATAGCCTCTGCTATATGTTTACCACCTATATGTTTATCACACTTAGGCAAAACAGTTTTTTCGTGATTATTTCCTTCCTCGATTTTTACCTTCCCACCCCCAGTCTACTTTGAGAAAAAACACATTAAGATTGATCAACATTGAATGCGATGGAGTGAGTGGAAGAGTTAAGTGTAGTGGGCAGAGGAGAGTTTAAGAAAATTATGGAAATGTCCTAAGAATACTACGATAGACTACGGAACGAGGAAATACTAAAAATAAATGCCACTATTTATGATGCATTGATGTGGAATAATAAACAATAAAACGTCTGCTTATAATAGTAGAACAAATTTACAGGAAGTGTTCCAGATTTAAAGGATGGAAACCATTTGCACAGAATTCGGTAAATTACTTTGGAATTTAGAAAATTAATGTATTGAAAATATCATATCAGATTATAATATTTGTTTATACTTTTAGCCTTTTTTGAAATGTTTAGATAAAATCAAAAGTATGATTTTCTGTATTACTTTATTTCAACAGAGCATAACATTTGTTAATATGTATGTCTTTATCATTTGACGATTTTTCGATACATTAACGACAGCTCAATATGTTATTAATGTTTGTATTTCTTTCCGTAATAATATAAATCATTGACAATTATGAGAATGCCTTTTCTACCTTTATGCAATTTCACCAGCGCACCAGTCGGAAACATGACCTCAATTGACCCGAAAACTTTAATCAAAATCACGTGACAATGAATTTGAATTCGAGTGATGAATTTCCATTTTATCTCTGTAGTAGATCAGAGCAATTTGCTTTAAAACCGAAGAACACATATTTACCGTATGAGTGCACGATAAAAGATACGACTTTTAAGAATTAACGACATCGTTTTATGTCAGAATGTAAGACTTTTCGCACAACAGCCTATGAAAGATACAAAACTGTAATAAAATTGACAACCGACCGATACAAAAAATGATAAAAATCACGAAAAAACAACTTATTAATTCGTGAAGTAAGACCAAATGTTGTTTAAACTATGAATAAAATAATATCAAATTCATCTCAGGACAAATCACAAGCCAAAAACCTAAGAAAAGTTCTATCCCAATTCGATTAGACCCGCTGTCGGCTTGAATTGGACGCCATGATTGTAAGACATGCGCATTGAGTGTATGTCCGTAAAACGGATGTACAACACCAATAGTCGATCTACAGCGCTCCTGCCTCTTAAGAACAAATGATGCTATTGGAGGGGAAATAAACGCTGGACGTCTACGAAATGCTCATAGATTTGATTGTATATTTTTTTTAAAAGAGTTCATTTTTAAGAGTTGATTTTGTGATTTATAAGAGTAATTTCATACCTAATATCAAGATGTGTATCCGTCATATCAGCTTTAGTGTTAAAAGCTGATAACTCCCAATGTTTATAAATGTCAAGTTCAGATAGATAAATAGGCCCTATAAGTATTTTACGACCCAATTGACCTCATTTTATAATATGAGGTAGCATTTATTACAAATTTGGTCATTTAGTTGTGTAATACCTATCAGCCAACAATTGAACACAATTTTCTATAATTTAGTGGAAGGGGTTCTGGGGTCCCAAAACAGCTTTCATATTTCGCCTGGAAAATAAGTTTTATATATATATATATATTACTTTTTTGGTAATTTCTGGCAAAAGTTGTACATTTTTGACCATGAACCACCCCCACAGGTCCAGCACTGTTTATTAAAAAAAAACCTTGTTGAATTATTTAGAACACATTACAGTGACGGGGCAGGCTTCCAAAATAAGTTGAAAACATGTTAATTTGCGCTGCATCAAAGGGCTGTGCCGCGTCTCCTTGTCACTAACTGTCAGTCTGTCAATATTGTGATACTGTTTTCATCTGGATGTGCTTCAAGATAATCTGAATGACCCAAGGTGCTTCCAAGTTCCAAACATAAATCAAGCTATCTTAATTCACTGCAAACTTTCCATTCACCAATTCCATCCCCTCTTCTGTGTGAATTAACCGTTTTCAGGATTTTCTGGAAAGGCTGAATGTTTAATACAGGGTCTTATATAAAGCTTCACATGGGTAGTATAACCCAATAAATAACCAAATGTGGCACCACCACAGTACTAGAGAGTCCCCAACCAGTCCCCAAATTATTGGATTGGTTTAGTGTTACAGAACACATTACTTTGCGAATGCAGGACATTCATGTGTACCTTGCAGGTCTGTTACAATAAGCCTGTCTGCTATTTCAATTAAAAAAGTGGCTTCATCAGATCTACAGTAACTTAAAATACAAAATACATACAAAACTGGTATGTCTATCCTTGTTTGAGGCAGATGAATTTATAGATAAATAATTAGGGGATATGTAGTACACAAATACAAACAATTCACACAACACTTAAGAAAAGTCAAAGAAAATATTTTGTTGATAGTATAGTTTATTTATCTCTTTTGGTTCCAATGTAAATCTTATTTCAACTTCATCACAAATAAGTGAAATGAACTGTGGGGGATGGGAAGTATCCCCCCAGGGTGGCGAGGAGTATCGCCGGTTGGGATTTACAGTACAAAAATGACGGCTGAACACACACAAACTTGAAATCACAAGTACATAAATTATAATGAAACCAACTTCTAATATCCCACATACACAGTATGCAATAACATCTTAACAAAATACTCTTTATCTTTGTGCATGATACCAAAACACTTATTGAGAACTTGGTTAGTTACATGTTACACAATCCTCGGCTACTAACTCAACACCGGAAAGACATGCCTTTCCTAATTAAAAAATTATAGACCAATGACCTGCAGCTCAACACAGCTGTACACAGGAAACACCCAAAACCAATTCATTATTTTGTTGACAAAAGATATTCCCAAGACAGCAAGAACTCTTATCTTCACTCTAGATTCCTATTCCACCCTAACTGGGACCAGCTTATCTAAAATAACCCACAATACTCTTGGACAATTTCGTATATATGACACCATGAAAAACAACAATAACAATCAATACCAACACAAAGAATAACACTGGTACAGACAGGTCCCTAATTGAATAAATCAACGTCTCCCTACTCTTTACTAGTACACAGAACCTATATTCTTATAAACACTTAAGAATATCGCTGTACTCAATTTCATCTCCTAGCTGTCACAGTACAGGCGGCCTACATTTTATTTAACAACCTGAACCACTTTCATAATATACTGTATATGCATGGTAACAAAATACAAAATAAAGAAAATAATCAATTTAATCAATACATTTTCAATATCATCAACAATATGATAATCACAGGCCTAGCGAAAGAGAGAGGTTATCCAGCACATCATCTTTCTGAATGAGACTTCATTTCTCATTTCCTAATAAATACCTAAATTCACAATACAGGGCCTAAAAATTACATGGTACATAAGAAGATTCTCTTCCAATCCACAACCCTTTGACTTTTACTCGAGATCGCTATGCTTGGGACATCGCTATGCTCTTGAATAGATCTGGAAATATTCTTTTATACACTTGAAATATTCCTTCACTCGCTACACTTATTACTGCATTAGATATTACGATTTGCCTGGCAGCATAAACATCAATGTCAGAGAGCCCGAATACTCGCATCTGCAATGCTGATACTGTACAACCGCAATTTTCTTTACACTCCACATCTACCAATGCCACAGAGCGTATACTCCATCTGCAATGCTGACAAACCAGTTTACTTCCACAGTGAACCACACTGTTGTTAACGAAACGTAATATTAATTTCAGCAAATGGTGACGCCATCTTGATTAAAGTTGCAATTAACTTACGAAAACTTGTCAAAAGTCATTCTACAAACATCGCAAGTGTTATCAATACACTTAAACACAATGAAGAATTACTAAGGATACATTTAATTATGGGAATTGACAAATTTACTTAAAATATAGCTCACAAAAAGGGATGACGAACTTGGAACTCAAAGTCCGGAGCTGCTGGCAACCGATATAGGTCCTCATGCAATGGCTCCAGCCAGCAAACTGAAGCCTGACGACAACGACGACGACGAGTAAACACACAATTACAATGACGGGGTCAGGATGCTGCCTGGATCCCTGCTGTTGACAAGTACAATAAGCCTTTTGTCCACATGGCACTGTCTGTTTACACATTGCATCTCAAAAAGGTCAATGTCACTAAGCAGAAAACTCAGAGCAAACGGTGGCGCTCAAGCACAATTGCATGAATAATTATACAATAATAACAAATTTGCACTTTACAACATAAGCGATGCATTAAACCCTTCACATGTATAAGGGCTTTAAAGAAGCAGCAACTTATGCTAAATTGCTTTAAGATCCATGGAAAAGAGCAAAAAAAAACAACAATTGACTATTTGAGAGCAATTTTAAATTTTCTGGCCACAATATGCAAATTTGTGTTCCTCTTTTATGTTCCTCTTCTGATGTATGAGTGGGTGGAAGTTCCTATTTCCTTATGTAACCCCCTTGTTTTGTTTTTTTAATTCATTGTCACACATTTTTTTGAAAGATGGAACAGAATTTTAACCAAATGTTTTTAAGTGCTGACTATACCCTTAACCATAATTTAGCAGGAATAGACTTTGTCCTCATTTTTAAGAACTGAAATTTAGGAAGGAAATATGAAGAATGACTATAGCTTTTCACCTACTAATTCGTGGACTTTTAAACTTTGATTTGGACTACAGGTATATTTCACTTTAATCTGAGCAGGCTTTATATGTTTGCTTTAAAGGACCAGACATCAGTTAATGATGTAAATTAAATTTAGTTTTTAAATTGAGTATTTTAAAGCTTTGTGAAATAACACAGCCAATTATTGTTCACACAAATACAAAGTGTTGGTTGTCTTGTGAGTGAGACTGCTCTTCATTTCTTGTTTTTTTTTTTTTCCTTCAAAATTGTTCTCTAAAATAGTTTCAAAGAGAACAACTAGCTTTGTTTTTCTTTGCCATATCCCACAGTGAAAATAAATTCTCTAGGTCAATAGAGCAAAATGACAATATATTACACTATACAAACATTTCGTATCATACTGCATTACATCACATATTATACATACCCTGATACAACTCAAATTTTAATTTGCTACTGTTTGTCTGAAACTTGATATGCTTTTTTAAGTGGACTTCCTTGTCAATATTTTCTTGCACCAAACTATAAATTAAATGTTCTAGATGTCACTAGTCTTTTATGACAGCCTTTCAAAGTATGTATCTATTAAGTGCTACAAATAAAAGACTGTTCGATATCAACATATCTATCAATGCCTCACCCTGGTGTCAAAAAATGGAGAGAACAATCTTCAGTATATTTTAAAAAAATCCTTAAAAAATTATACTTATTTTCCTGCTCCTCCCCATCATTTTCTCTTTGTACAGCACATAGAAATGTCAATATAATTTTGCACTATACAAATTAATCATTGTTTTATATTAATAACATTATTGGTAAAGATGGTAATCATTGACTATTAAAAGTTACATGGCACATTGCCACTTTAATTTTTCTATTAAATTTGAGTTTTCTAAAGGACCAATAATGTAGTTTGCATAAGACATTAAATTATCTGCATCTTGTTTACCTTTTCTGTTGATGCAAAAATATTGTGGTACCCATATTCATGTCTTACACTGCTCCAATATCAAAATGTACTGATCAAATTCATTTCTGCAGGTAAAACAAAGAAAAATATTATATGAAAGAATCATCTCATAACAAAAATATTTTACATATAGCAACACATATTTCATTTTATCATGTATGAAGTATGCTGTAAAAAACAGGATGGATGGAGACATCATTCGATGCTGTATAACTGTCAGTCACAGCATTCATCTTCAGTTAGTGTTGCTGTAGCTTTCAGGCAACCTAAATGACTGATGGGTAAATACGGATCTACTGTAGTCCTGATAACTGCACTTATTTGAGCACAATTTTTCTTTTAGAAATATAGTACTTATTTGATTTCTCTGTTGCTCTGCCACAATCTTTGAGGGAAAGTAAAAGGTAATGATAATTTGATATCAAGACAATGTGATGCTGCAGTAGTTGTGCACTGTTCTTCTCAAACAACTGAGGAATATTTGAAAATAAGTTTAACATCAAATGATACCGTAGATTATGAATGAAAATATAACATGTGAAGTAAAAATACTAATGATGGTTTTGCTATACAAATCATTTAGGTTTTGCTATACAAACAATTTTGACCAAATGTGTTTTTAATAGAAGTTTTGAGCTCCATCAGTGTTTGAGTAGAAGCAGAATTCAAGCATTGTTGCAAGTAGCACAAACAGTAATTTTAAATAAACAAGACAACATTTAAACAATCTAAACATTGTTGCAATTCTTACATTCTGGGCTACATAAATAAGTGATTTGTAAAATCTTAAATCTTTTTTCCCTAATATACACTATTCTAAATGAAAAAGATTTCTTATTTCTAGATTTACAGTATAGGAGCCTTAAAGCAACATGCATAAAAACAGTTTGTGTAAATCAATTGTTAGCTTTCTTGAATGACTGTATGTAGGTGAGAAAATGACTGCAATATAATAACAGAAATATCTATAAAGAGAGTAACACTCCATATGGAACCGAACTACACCCAATTTATACTATTTTCAATCTACGAAAACAAACAATATGAAAGAATAAACAAACTATAGTGACAAGATTTTTGAAGATGGTACATTTTACTGTAAAGTCCTGTCAACAGTGTACTATATATATATATATACATTTATATATGTATATTATATATATATATATTTATATATATATATATATATATATATATATATATATATATATATATATATATATATATATATATATATATATATATATATATATATATATATATATATATATATATATATATATATATATATATATATATATATTTATATATTATATATATATATATATATATATATATACATATATATATATATATATATATATATATATATATATATATATATATATATATATATATATATATATATATATATATATATATATATATATATATATATATATATATATATATATATATATATATATATATATATATATATATATATATATATATATATATATATATATATATATATATATATATATATATATATATTATATATATATATACACAATGTAGGGGTCAAACTGAGAATCAACAGGGTGAACAAAATTTGTTGTCTATCTCAGTATTGCTGAAGAAAAAAAGGTTTTCAAACCTTCATTTACTATAAGATCGGTTTACCTGTGAAACATAGAAATAATCATAAGTCTGCAATGTAGAACAACGCATATAGTTTTTAAATGATATTAAATCTGATTGTGAGAACAAGACTTGAGAACAAGAACATCAAAACAGTGTATAGTACTGTAGCTTGTTCCTCGCTCAGAAAAAAAAGAAAAAAAAACCTGTTACTGTACCTGTATTTCGGCATTATGCTCTATACTGGTCTGGCCAAATGGATAAAGAATATGTTTCAAATCAACTCATAAAAACAGCCCCACCTATTTGCTTAACTTTTCAACATGCGAGAATTTTAATAAAATTGTGTTTGGAACAAAAAGCATTTTATTGTAATTTACACTAGTTATTCATTTCATAAACTTTCTATATCAAGGCGTGGCATATAAGGTAAATATATAATGTATGATCGGGCATTGCAAACCTATGTTCCAAACCAATATCAGTTTTATATTATAGTTTTTGTGTTTTCTCTGTGATCCAAAAATAAATTGGCACATCTTTGACAAAATAAGTTGCGGAAAAGTAGCAAAGAATTAACATTCATTAATAGTACCACAATGCAATGTTAAGGGTCATACTCTGTTGTAACTGTGCTGCCTGCATTGCGTCTGCGTGATATTTTCAGAAAGCGACACAGAAAAGTTTTGTTTTTGATGTCAAAGATGACTTAATAATTTTCACATAACTCTGAACTTGGATCAGTTTTTGTCTGTTAAATTTCTGTTATGTAATAATTGTTGTGGGGTGACTCAATAGTACGGGGTCTAGTTTAGCGTCTATGCAGGGACAATTCAAATCTTGGTTTGACTGAGTAAGGCCATTTATGGAATAGGGTTCTACATGGTATTTGAAACATGGCCTCATGAACTTATGTTTCTCTCAATTTCATATGCCAACTCTGTACTCATCATGAAAATTGACTTTTTTACATAACAATTCTGTCTGACTTCGCTAAGGTGGGTAACAAATTCGGGTCATAATACAGTGATAGGCCCTAGTACTAGCCAGCCCCCCTTCCTCTCCCCTCTAGGCCTATTAATAGGCCTAACTTAGTCACAACTGCCAAAGTCCCAATGCAAGGGCTTAAATATTGGGTGCAAAAACAGATCGTTCTTTGCATTTGGTAGACCTAAAACTAGTATAGCATATTGAAAATTGTGGATAACAGTAACAAGATTATCATTTGTTTATAATTGCTGAAGGATTCTTCGGATTCTCTGACATTCCATCAGGCAAAGAATTGGTAATTGCTGGAGGATTCTTACGATTCTCCGACATTCCATCAGGCAAAGAATTGGTAATTGCTGGAGGATTTTTCGGATTCTTTGACATTCTAGATCTGTAGGCTCTGTCAATAATCATCCTACTAAATTTATTTAGTTTAGCATACTTCCGTCCTGTCTCAATGCATTGCCAAAATAACAACCTAGTCTTACACAAAAGATACACCTTATCACGTTAGGAAGGATTAAGGTCTAAAAAGTGAGAATTTGGAATGGCATTTTCCCTGAGCATTTTCACCGACTAAAAGTACTTGAAGATGGATTAAATTTGACGACACTAATAATTCACTTTACAAAAGTATATTGAGCCTAATAAAAAGTTGCCTACTATAAAGAAAAGTGACCTGCACAGATAGAAAAAACGATTGATGAATCTTACATTTTCAAAGATCTTCACAAAATGAGCCACGTAAAATCTTTTTTTTGAGAAGTTTACCGAGACTGAAAATGCTCGGATTTCAATTTAATTCGAAATGTATTGTCTTGTGCGTCATCTGATCATCTCTTATAGTGACGAACAATGAAACTGCATAAGTTAAAGCAATTTGAATTATCCGGATTCATTCGGGAGTGATCCTTTTACAAACCCTGAAACGCTCAATTCGAACTTCCGGGTCAAGTCCTCAAAAATTGATAATATCGGAGTAACCTTTATATAGCAAGGTCATGTTTCCAACTGGCACTACATACAATCAATAAGAAATATATATTCCTTATTTTTGTCAGAATAGGAACGTACCACGAATGAGAAAACGCGAGAAAAACGTTGACTAAACCTTTGACGTAAGTACATGATTTTTTTTATTATTGAATGTTAAACGATTATCGTTTTTCAGTAACGTTGTTAAAGCGTAAACAGCACGTTGGAAGTAATCATTGTTTAAAAGTTAGAATAACAGTTTACTAAAAGTTTACATATATCAAACCCTTTTTCCACGTCAAAATGTGTATTGGAGTTTTTGAACTGTTTAAAACGTTTATTTCTTCTGAGCGGATAATTTAGTGTTTTTATTGAACGTTAATAGACGTAAAAATAAGGACTCCACAGTTTTCATAATTGCTGTCGTTTTTGATCGTTTAGGAAGGTCGTTATGACGTTGTTATGACGCACACGAGCCTTAGATTCTGTCTGGTTTCCGAATTTTAAAAATAGTATGTGTTTAATGTTTTTATTTTCTTTAATATGTATGGTGTGATGTATTGACAGGAAAACACATCAAAATGAGTTTGTTTTTCTTTACATTCCCGTAATTTTAGACCCTGAAAAATATGAATTTACATCAGATAATACTTAAAAGAATTGTCCCATTCATACATCACAAGCTATCGAGAGTAACATAGCAATTTGCATATTCCAAGTTTGATGGTTATTTACTTTCTGTATGTGTTTTAGTGACTTTTTAACAGTAGCGTCAGAAGCCCCTCCCCAATAATTAGCAAACCTTTAATGAAAATTGATGCCGTATTTTCACCATTGCAATTAAAAAATTAAAAATAAAACTGCTCCCCAACCCCTTGACCTACCATACGACTGCACACGTACATTACTAAGGACAGACCAAGAGTTAACTTGGTTCAGTGAAATCACTGAGCCTAATGTTTTTTTATTGCCGTGATCGGTCATGTTGTCCATTAAAACGTTTTTCCTTTTTTGCAAAACGTACAGACGTACGCAAAAAAAACATTTTGCACGTTGCGCTATCCATGGGTTGCATCGCCCTTCAAAATGAATTAAATTACTTGCATTGATAGGATAAGTGGGATATTGTGTTTCAAATAATGAAAGTTATATGTAGACAGTAGAAGGAAACAGTACTAAGGTTTTTGATCAGGGTACACGGATCCGGAACGATGACCAACAAAATGATTTACCAGAGACAAACTGACAAACCAAACTAGCATTAGCGCCCAACGGCGCTGGAACCTGTTAACCAGTTAACGTGCCCCCACCACCACTATTTTCGTTTTTGCAAAGTTCAAAAACTGTCATTTCAAATATTGAAAGACTGCCACTAGCCTATGGTATAAGTGCTTTAGCATCCGACATTCCGACAAGCAGCTTTAAAAGTAACACAAGCATCTCAACTTAGTAGGCCTATAAGAGAAACAAACTCGGTAATATATCTCGCGCTTTGCGCACATATTTTCTATATACTTTTCAATCTTAATGTCTTATAAAGAATTGTTAGCGCCATATGGGTGGGCCTTAATTACTTATGATGATTAAGCTTCAATTCTGCCTACCATACCCATTTCTCCCTGCAATGTTTATAATTTGTTATTAGATACTTTCCAATAGCCTAGGCTTTTACCAGATTATGCGCACCTCTCAATAGTAAGTTACCTTTGATTTGTAGTCCGGCCCAAGATGCAGGGCAGTGCAATAGGAACTTTTGCAGCTTTGTACATACACACAAGACTGTTATCTATTATTTACTTTTAGTTGGGGCTAGCACAAGTTGAAAACTCCCATGCACGGTCTGAGGACTCCTTATCATGGTCCTGAGCTGAGAGCCGCTCAGGTGGGGCTACATGTGAGTAGGCAGAATGTGTGGATTTCATTAATTTCACATATACCCCACCGGACCCAACTGACGTATGATTGTAGGAGTGATGATATATGATTGAATACATTTCTATTGTCAAAATTTACTTGAATAAAGCCTTCACATTACCATTACACTCTCTTTTTGATACTAATGAACTCTGTACCAGAATAGCTAACATAAATTTGGCTTGCTATTCTGGTAAAAAGTTTATTTAGTACCAAAAAGTAGTATAATGGTAATGGAAAGGCTTTATTCCAGTCCATTTTAACAATCGAAATCCATTTTGAAAATAGAAGCTGTTTATTTTAAGTATTTAGCAGTAGGTCTAACCAGTGGTACTATTTGAATTTCATGAAAATGTATTTTATTGGACTTAAATGATCCTGATCTTCTTTTGGGCTGAAACTCAGATTAAGATAGGTCCTTATAGGTCACTAAAACTGCATTGTTTTGCACTTAAAAGTTGTCATAAAAGTTAGAGAACAGTCATTTTTCATCGTCCAGCAAAGCAGAGAAACTAAATATGCACTAAATAGGCTTTTTTAGGGAGCATATTATACTTATTGCTGAATTTAGGGGGAGAGGGGGCATAGTTTTAGGAAATTCTGTTTGTTTAAAGATATTTACCTCCATTAAATGACAATAAGCTAATTTCTTATGGAAAGCTGTGCTTTGTTGCTATAAAATAGTACAATTAATTAATCCAATTATATTTTCATGCATATTTCTAAGTTGGTTATGAACTTTATTTCCAATGGTACCCTTCAAAGTTAGCCCTGATAATATATTGTTGATATTACAGACCCCAACATATAAAACGTTTCGGGCCCGTACACCAGTGATATCGGCTCACTTTTCAGAGCATATCCGCTCGCTTTTCAAAGCATATTTGCCCATTTCGGCACTTTCTGGATCCGCCCTTGATGTTGGGCTTAATATTTGCACTGAAGAACTAGGGGACTGGTGTTGCATAGTAACTTCAGAACACATAATTGGTGGGATTGGGAAGGGTGAGAATGTAGATTTCCACAAATTATAGGGCCAGGGGCTCTTTTGTGGATATTCTAGTATTCAATTATGTTTGTATACTTTATAGATTATTGGATGAAAATTGTTGCCCTTCTCCTTTTGAGGATTCGTCCACCCCCACCCCACCCCCACCTAACACACACACACGAGTGAGGCCCACGGTCTTTGGTTCTGAAACCAATTAGATTTCAATTCAGCAAGTTTCATGGCCCCCTTACCCTCAAAAGAAAGAAGTTTGGGCCCACTTTAAACCGAGGTTGTGAAAATGACTCTTTGAAAGCTTGAGCTCAATGTGTCCATTCCCTAATTGTGGAAATGTACATATATCTGTGTTTTAAGATATCAAAGAATTTGCTGCGTTTAACATTTAAATTGTGTGGATATTATTATTATTATTATTATTATTATTATTATTATTATTATTATTATTATTATTATTATCATTATTATTATTATTATCATTATTATCACTATAATTACTATTATTATTATTATTATTTTTATCGTTATTATTATTATCATTATTATTATTATTATCATTATTATCACTATAATTACTATTATTATTATTATTATTTTTATCGTTATTATTATTATATTATTATTATTAATCATTATTATCATTATTATTTATTATTATTATTATTATTATTATCGTTATTATTATTATTATTATTATTATTATTATTATTATTATTATTATTATTATTATTATTATTATTATTATTATTATTATTATTATTATTATTATTATTATTATTATTATTATTATTATTATTATTATTATTATTATTATTATTATTGTTATTATTGTTATTATTATTATTATTATTATTATTATTATTATTATTATTATCATTGTTATTATTATTATTGTTATTTGTTTTGAATGTTGTGAAGAAAAAAATAAATTAAATGAAATGGAATAGACCACGGAAGTTTCTTAAGATTTCAGATAATTAAAAACAGCCCTGTTTTCTTTAATTGATAATCAACCAATGAACCATGTGATTGAATCATGAATCGCACAATAGAGGCATTGATCTGTTACTTTAGGAATTTGTAACTGCGTGGAAAGGTTTAGATATGTATATGTCAACAAGTGGGAAGCATCGAACGTATTGAAAATGCGATGAATATTTATCGTACTTGAGTGATATGGGTGTCATGAAATATAGTCAAATTCATCTTAAGATCATAATACTATTTTTCACTGCAATTAATATTTACTGCTCTCATGATATATGCGTTTTGATGACAAGTTGTACATGAAATTGTATTTGACACCTCACATCCCGGTCGCTACGCCCCTGTATAATGAGAGGGGTCCGTGTAGCACACTTATCATACCACCTCACTGTTAATTCCGCAGCAGCTTTTAAGAAAATAGGGTATCGGAACCACACAACCTTTTGGTTTTCTGGTTGTTTTTTCTTCTCTGAGGCACGCTAAATATATGACAAGTAAAGGCGGGTAACTATTAACCTAACGATCTAAAGCCAGGAAGGTACCACTATATCTAACTTCTTTTTAGGCCTCAAACAATAAAACATTCAAAGATTTTTCGCACGCCATTAGTTTTGGGTAACGCATTACTTGCCTTGATATGAGTATGAAATGTAAACATATAAGACACACACCCTAGTAGCGATTTAGAATAATAATAATCGTCTTATGACAAACCTGAAGTGAAATAGTGAATTTTATATATAATAAGTGCATACAAATTTTGTATTTTCGCAAACCATGAACTAAATGCAAAATATACCTGAATTGGTAAGAAAACACTTAATAGAGAAAATAGCACGTCGATAAACTCCAGCTTCTGATATACGCATCTTGGTTCGAGATTGGTGGTTAACTAGCAAATTGTGTATGTAAGGAAATGTTCTCAAGGAAAAGTTAAACACTTCAAACACTTCTGTTAAGCGGCATGAAAAACAAATTATCTCTATAATAGCATAACTTTGATGTATTAAGCTAATATCGAAAGAAAGACAAATTGACCTGAAAATTCGTAAGCTAAAAAGAAACTTTCAAACATGTTTTACAAAAGGTGTGTTTATTTGAAGAAAAATGTCAAGTAATACGATTGTATTTGAATGTTTTACTGTGGACACTTTTGGATCATTTTGAGAGATAAGTTGCAAATCGATCTTCAAATTGGTATCAATACCATTGTAACCTATAAAAACAGTATTCTGAATGCCCCAGTTATAACTGATTAAGGCTATTAATTGCATTTATATATTTAAAACGTGTGATCTATTAATATAGATATTTTAAACATCAATTTTGTAATTAATAAGAAATTACTTTTGTGTAAAATGTTCATAGCGGTCATGTAAGATACAGTAACTTTCATCATAAATATTATTGAAAATTGATCATTTTGGATCATTTTGAGAAACAACTTGTCAATAGAAGTTAGCATTGTGACACAGAACATTGTTAAACTATTAAAACAGCATTCCGAGTGATCTACTTATAAGAGATAAAAGGCTCAAACTTGTATTTATACCTTTCAAACTTGTCAATAACTCAATAAATATATATATTTTGAACATCATATTTTCTCCTCATTACTTGTTCTGCTCCTTAAAGTTTCAAACAGTCAGACCCGACCTGATCCATAACAAGGTCGGGTCAGATTTTTCCTTTTAATTCTTTTTATTCTGAAAACTTTAGTTGTTGTGGAAGTTGATGCTGAGTATCATATTAGCAATGAATGAAGTCCTTATTGTGTGGTTATTTTAACTAAGATAAAGTGGTCTCACTATTTGCTACAGTAAGTTTGTGGTTATGATTTGCTGGAACAAATTTTTAAAGAGAAGGACAAGTCATGTCAATTTCAACCATTGAAAACAATGTTAAAGTGTATTCATGTAATTATTGATCGCGAGCTTTTAGAAAAATAAAGTCTCTGTAACACACTTACCAGTCCGTTCCACAGTTCCGATTGGAAGTTCTTCTGATTGTGAGTTCGAGACATGCACAGTGACCATGATTTAAACTGTTTCTAATATGGTGCTTAAACCTTTTTTGCTTTTCTTCAAATTCTGTTAATCCAAAATTGCATACTTTGACAATGATATTGAAATTGATATTTCTGTAACTTATGAACGTACTTGTATGATTTGAGCTTTTGCTGGTCACTAAAATACTGCAATATGCTCTTCACAAACTATTCAATCTTTTAAAGATTATTTCAAACTTCCCCATTTAAAGTCAAGTTTGCGCTTGTGAAAATGGAGAAAATAATTTCATCGTTCTGTTGCATCAATAGAATTATAATATTTCGCATGCATTTTTTTTACCTTTGGCCTAAACCTATTTTGCCGTTATGTATTTGTATAGAGAGATTTGAATTTGGAAAGATGCATTGTGGGTTATAATACAAAAAATAACCCAATTGGGGGATCTTCCGTTAGAAGGCGTGGACCGAACTGGTCACTTTTATTATGAATATTGTTATAAATGATTTAAACATAAAATATGAATTTATAGAAAAAAACCGACTTTTATCGTTTCATGTATAAAACGAAATAGAAACAAACGATATGTTTCTCTTTAATTTTTAGAATGCAGCTTAATACAATGGTATTTCTAAATACCCGTTATTAAAACAGGTGTGCATTTATTTAATAAAATAAAAAAAACCCTTAAGGAATATTACATTTTGGGTGTCCTAGTCATGGCTTATCAATCATTAGATTTGCTATGATCTATTTCATTTGATTTATCTTTCCTAAAATTTCTTTTCAATTCAAGATTATCTCAAATACTGAATAACATTTGTAAAAATTAAATAAGACCTATGGAAACATTTTTACAGTTTATTAAAAAGCATACTAATCTACATTTTGCCTTCAACGGGCTTTTAGTGAATTCAGTTCAGAACACTATAGTCCTCATTTTGAATGCAATTTTTCGTTTAACATTCTATTTTTGGCTCAGTTAATTACGCTAGACAGTTAGCCCTGATGTTGCACTTTGCACACTAATAGGTTGTTTTGCGCTTCCCCATGCCCCAATCCCAAGTTTACGTTTGGCACACTACTCCAGAGATTCCGTTCGTCACGTTACTTTTGCAAATGAATTGAAAAGAAAAGCAAATGTCATGTCTCTCTAGCTGTGTAACTTATAATCACATTGTTCATATGTATTGAATTATTTTGTACTCATTGAGATGTTGATTTTTTCAGGAATAAACCATCGACATCATAATAAACATTACCAACCCTGTGACAGTACTTTGTGCCTACCTTGGTTACCTACCAGTTTTATACATTTCTTTCATAGGCCGTCGATCCGTAATTGAGTTCCTGTTACCAAGTATATCCTTACCAGACGAAAACTCGTTACCAAAGTTGCGACCTAAGTACCGTACCTCCAACTACCATCCTGTTTCACAAGTACCAAGGTAGGCTTGTTATATCATCCATTTTATCACATCAGTACTACTTGTCGAACACAATATGGCCGAAATACTTAAAGAGCTAAAGATTGAAAGACGAAACTCTAGGGCCAAATTTATCCGTTTGGCCAACGGTATGAACTTACTCGTCACACAAAAATAGACCAGGTCCTAAAGTCGAAGAAGCTTACGAAGATAGATGAAATTTACAATAAAATACAACAAACCTATCAGAACTTAGTAGCCAAAACAGAAGATGAAGAAATATTCATTAAAAAAGGAAAAGTGGATGGAGGAATGTCAAACATAGTTCTTGAAATTAACAATAACCAAGAGGGACTATATTAGTATGAACGAAACTAAACCAACCGCTACAGCTCCAAAAGGATACCCAAGAATTGTATCTCTCCCTTTCAATCCACCAACAGGGCCACCATTACCAGACGTACCTGTCCTGGACCAATCCCCACATCCACCATTACCCACAGATGCATCGTTGGAAACTGAACAGGCTCCACTTCTCACCTCTTTGTACGGTGTTGCGAAGTCATCTCTCCCATGTTCACCGGCTGGAGATAAAAAGACTTCGCCATGTTGAAAATGGCTCTGGATAGTTTGATCGGACTCCATCCTTCTTTAAAGGAACATTATAAGTACCACATACTTTTATGTCGTTTAGGAAGTAATCCAAACAGATTTGAACGACGTACTGGTTTACTTGACTGTGGTTCTCGTAGTTCTCGTTTTCAGGCCGTGTTGTTTTTCTTGTTCTGCACTTGTTTGTGCAGTTGTTTTCATTGTTTTGTTTTGTTCATGTGTCGTGTCTTGTCTTGATGTGGGTGGTTGTCCTGTACGTAAGTTAACGCTTTTATATTGTACAGTTTTCTGTATATATCATAGTATTTTTCTATCATAGTATATATTTTGTATATTGTATTAGTATTGGCACTGGGGCTTTACTCTAGGCCATGGCCGATGCCAACAAAAGGGACCTGGAAAGCCCCGGCCCCAACAACCTTCTAAAGTAGTGGTTCTGGATGAGAACAGAACCAACATTGTTTACTCCATTAGGGAGCGTTTTGTATTATTCTTGGAGTGCCCTCCAAGTACAAAGACTCTCGAGGTCAGTAGAGTATTGGCTAATTATAAACCAAACCCAGGTATAAAGAGTATCTCATGTATTAAACATGGCACATTTAAGTTATATCTAAACTCACCCGCTGACTTAAACAGACTCCTCACAAGGTGGGATAAGAGCGAATTTGGTAAGTCTACCCTCTCGTATCCCAGAGCTAATACATCTAAATCAATCTCACTAGTAGTTAAAAACGTACCCCTTGACTTTGAGGATAAAGACTTCCTTAACGAAATTAAGAAATCTGAAAGTTCGGTTACCGGAGCCAAACGTATTATTTCTCGTAACACTGGCAATGCCACAACTCTTATCCGCATTTGGTTGTCGGACTCTTCTAGAACAGAACATCTAATTTCAAATGGTATTTTTGTTCAATTATTGCATTTCAATGTTGTTCAATCTAATGATTTCGTGAGAGTCACTCGCTGCTTTAAATGTCAAGGCTTTGGCCATCAGGCTAGCAACTGTGTCGCTGACACAAAGTGTAATATTTGTGCGGGTAATCATTCTTTTAAAGATTGCCCATCAACTATAAATAAAAATGCACCAACTGCGGCGGCGAACATCCAGCATCAGATAAAACTTGCCCAGTATTTCTAGAAGAGTTCGACAAGGCCCGCTCTAAGGCCAAATCTAAAACTGAACCTAAACACGTAAGCGATCCTATCATGTCTTATGCTAAGGCTGTATCTCAAGAAATTAAAGTTAATACCGAAAAAAATCATAAAGAAATTATGGATCAGTCTAATAAAATTCAAACAGAAGTAGAAAATAACCTCACTCCTCTCATTTCAAGTATTTTATCCAAAGTTATAAAAGAACTGGTGGAGAAAGTTTTATATTTATTGCCGATCTTATGGATAAGTTTCGTTCAACTGTTGGCTTGTCCCAAACTCCCACTTCAACTATTTCAAATCTCTGTGTTCAGGTGGCCTCAGAACATCTTAAAGGTATTATTTCGAGCGACTTTCTTAAATCCTTCTCCATCGGTGACGGAGATTTGTATCTAGATTCAGTGTTCTAGTGCTTTCGTTTTTGTTGTGGGTTGCTTGGAGCATCATTTGCATTATTTTTTCACATACCTACACTTTTCTGTACGCTATGAAAATAAGCCATTTTAATTGTAAATCCATCACAAATAAATCAGACGAAATTATTGACTTCCTTTTATCTAATAACATTTCCGTTGCTGGTTTTAATGAGACTAGACTTAAATCCTCTCATAACTTTTATATTCCAGGTTATAATTTGTTACAACTGTAAACCCCAATGGTTATTGGGGTTCTGCGATTGCAGTTGACAATAATTTATCATTTAAAATTATTGATAAGGTTTCTGATATTTTCGAACTTATCGCCATTTCACTTTCAACTCCCGACATTCCTGATTTACTGGTAATCTGCTTATATCTACCCTGCTCTTACAAATCTTTCCCCACTAATCTGATAAACAGACTTATCGCAAAGTATAGTTCCTTTATTATTATTGGCGATTTTAATGCTAAACACTCTCTTTGGTGGGATTCTATGATTCCCCCAAGGGCATCGATATTGTTGACTTTATACTAAATAACAACATTAAACTCATTAATGATAAATCTCCTACTTTTTTCACGTTAACACAACGTAAACCTTGTATCCTCGATTTATGTTTACTTAGTAATAGTCTTTACTCTCACTTTGCGTTTTTTCAGGTTGGACCTGGTCTCGATAGTGACCATTTACCAATTACCTGTAGTCTCAATTGTAAAAACGTTGTTACAGTTTCGACCGACTACCCTGATTTTACTCGAGCTAACTGGTTAGGTTTCTCTTCAGCTCTGGATTCGAGTATCGATAATTTAAGTTGTAAATCTTTCGATATTGGCACGCTTGACACTTTGGTTTCTTTCATTACTTCCTCAATTAACTCGGCCAGTTCCAAGTTCATCCCAACTAAGTCTTTCGTTGGCAATACTAGGAAGCATACCATTTTACCTCAGTATATTATACATTTAATCAAGTTTCGCAGGCGTTTACGTAGAAATTATAATAAAAATAAGTGCCCCTTACTTAAACATAATATTAATGTAATTCGTAGAAAAATTAGTACTGAAATTAAACTCTTCAAAAATCAGACTCTTTATAATAAATGTATTAAACTGGACCATAAATCTGACAGTCGTCATTTCTGGAAAAGCATTAACAACCTTCTAAATAAATCTAAATCTAAAAATAACTCTACTCCTTTACATTATAATAACTCTACCTACTCTACTGATCTCGAGAGATGCAAGTGTTTTCGAATGTATTTTGACTCTGTCCTCTCCACGGGCCGCTCTGATAATTTCTTTGATGATCATCATTTTAATTATATTAACAATTTTGTCAGAAAAAAGAATTTTTCAAACCTCTATTCAAAGTTTAAGTGAGAGAGGTGACAAACATTATTTACTTAATTCTGTTTCAGTTTTAGAATTCTGAAAAAGCTCTTAAAAATACTACACAGACGGCCCTGGGGGATGGAGTCACTTACCTTCATATTAAAAAGTGTTCTTTAAAATTTAAAGCTTTTCTTTGCCAACTTTACAGTATTTGTTTTAATTTTGGTATTTTTCCTATAAAGTGGAAATCTGGGCATGTCATCCTTATACCTAAGCCGGGAAAAGATCGCTCAGATCCGAAAAATTACAGACCTATTACTCTTTCTTCAGTACTCAGTAAACTTCTCGAGAGGGTCATCTGTTCTAGGCTTACCATCTATCTTAACGATATTAATTTCTTTAATAATTTTCAAGCTGGTTTCCGTTCAAAATTCAGTACCGCAGACCAGATAGCCAAGTTGTCTCATCATATTGCTTTAAACCTTTGTAAAAAACATTTTGTGTATACTGCCTTTTTCGATGCCGAAAAGGCTTTCGACAAATTATGGCATAATGGTCTTCTTTATAAGCTAAATAAGATCTCCCTCCCGGTAAAATTTATTCGCTTAATTGCAGACTTTTTATTTAACAGGCAAATTCGTTTTAAAGTTAATAATGTTTTTTCTGTTCCTTTGCTCGTGATTAAGGGCACCCCTCAGGGTAGCCCCCTTAGTCCACTTCTGTTTTTAATTTTTGTAAACGACATTCCTAACCCATCTTCTGATTACATTTATATTTCTCAATATGCTGACGACTTGGCTGTCTGGTCGTCGGCCATTAATATTCTTGCCGCAAGGGACGACTTGCAATACTATATTAACCTACTTCAATGCTGGTGCAGCAAGTGGAGATTATTCCTTAACCCGTCTAAATCACATTCTATTGTTTTTCTCGCCGCCGTCCTGTTTTAATCCCAATCTTAGTTTTTAATGATACCGTTATTCCAAATTATAATTCAGTCAAGTTCTTGGGTATCACGTTTGATACTAGATTTAATTTTAAACTGCATTTTGAAAGTTTGTTTAAGGAACTAAAAATTCGCACTTCCCAATTATATACTGTCTGTGGGACAGCTTATAATCCCAGAGCTCCATCGTCTTCAACCTTAATTTTGTATACTAGTCTTATTCGTTCACTCATTGAATACTCCTTTATTGTTTTCCTCTACTCTCCAAAAGTAACCGTTGTAAATTAGAGCAAATTCAAATTAATGCTCTAAAAATTATTTTTCACATACCTCGTTGGGTTTCACCTGTTGCACTTATTGATCTTCACTCTCTTCCCAGCGTTCAATCACGGATTGATTCACTTCTTGTAAATTACTGCAAAAACCGTTTAGAAACTAATAATCACTTTATAAAAACCTGTATTCTTGATGAACAGTTGATCCTCTCGCATCTCATTGAGCCTAGCGTGAAAGGCCCGTTCTCGGTGCCTCTTATTTAGTTTCCCTTGGCCTAGCCTTGTCATTCTTCTTATATTTGTATCCTTTCTGGTGTTACTCCTATGTTTCCACCCTGGGAATGGTTGGTATGGTGTTTATTTATAGTTACCATTTGTAGTTTTCCTGGGGTGGGGTGGCTCTGAAACGACTCCTTTTGTGTTCACGTTTACTTGTGTGTCCCCTGGCTGTTGTCAGGTTTTGTTTTTTCGTGTGGCTTTTGGCTACCCTTTTCCGTGCTCACTCCTCGCACTTATTTTTGCGCTTGTATAATTTTTGTTAGACTTTGTAGCACGGCCTACAGCTGTGGAACCCAGTCATTAAACTAAGTCAGTTTCGTTCCAAACAGATTAGTAGAGGCATTTATGTACGAAAATACACTATACACTGCCACCACGTAGGATTTTGGGGAGAAATATGGGCAACCTCGTCAATTAGTATAGAGTGAATTAGGACGCATTATGCAGGCTCCATTATTTAAACTCAATGATCATGATTCGTTTGAAAATTTTGCCTTGAATGTCAATTCCCTTGTAGATATGTTGGAGTCTCTTGAGGGCCAACATAAATATGGACTCCGGTGTGGGTCCCATGTTGATCGTTTAATCTGTAAACTACACCCTGTATTTTATTCTATTAAGAAGATATTCAAATCTAAACTCTGCCTTATCTATGTATACATTGCTTGTGTAGTACTGCAAGTCTACTATGGAAGTTTGCGCCCGCATCCCGATTTTTTTTAATAATTGGTAATACATTTCAAATAAATTTGTTGAACATTTTTTTACTATTTTAATTATTTTTCCTCGAACTTTCTTCAGAGGGTAAATAATAATTGTCCTTACAAGATTCTGTTTTACTACTTTCCTGACATATCCAATGGTTTTAGGCCACAGAATTGCAGAACAAAATATGATAAAATACACAAAGACTGAGGAATCTGAAGCTATAATGTCACAAATAGTCTGATTTCAGTCGCTTCTACACAAAAGATAACTTTAACTTTGAATTTAAATATTTTATTAGCGGAATAAGAATTTTGAATGAATTCTTCATGATATTGTTTCTTCTGAAGTTCTATGTCATATAAGATGGGCTTGATTGACCTTTCAAACAATCATTCTTTAAAAGCAAGACATTTCTTAAACGGATCAATATATCAAAGTAATATATCTTTTGTACTTTGTTGTTTTGACACAAAATGGATTTGCCTGTAATCTTACTGATTAATCCTTGAAATAGTACTTCAAATTACCAACTTTAGCAAGTTTGTTTGTTTGATGAGAGTTTACAACACCACAACAGCAAGGGTCAAATTGTGCCTGAAAGGTTAGATCATTCCAGAGGTAGGAAGGAAAGTAAACAGGGGGAGATTGAGAGAAATACGAGAACTAAAATCCAGAAAGCTGGGATCAAAAGAGAGGAGGGGTAGGGAAGGAGGACTAAATATGGTTGTAAAGGGAAGCGTGATGAAGGTAGGAGATAATTTCATCCGAAGGTTTTTTTTTTTTGGAAGAGCTCGGCTGCTGAGTTGTGGGCAGCGAGGGAAGCTCTGGGAAGGTTGTACAGGGGGCAATCAAGGAGAATGTGATGGACTGTGAGGGTGCAAAGGCAATTGTTGCAGAGGGGTGGGGGAGTCAGTAAGGAGGTAAGAGTGAGTGAGGTGGGTGTGACCTATTCTAAGGCGGGTAATGTGGATGTTATTGACACGGGATAGGTTGTGAGTAGTGAGTTTGATCAAAATGGTGGGCTGGATGACGTAGAGTTTGTTACCAATTTGGGAGTTCCGTAAGGTTTGCCAGCGGCCACGAACAAGGGACATTATTAGCGGTTTGATGTCAGAAAGGGTTTTGGGAAAAGGGGTAGGGGGAAGGGTGAGGGCAAGCTTAGCAGCTGCGTCAGCCCTGTCATTGCCAGGGATGCCAACATGGCCGGGCATCCAGAAGAAAAGAATATGTTTCGTACGGGGGCAGGGAGGGGGTGAGGGGTGGGCGAGAGGAGTTTACGGAGGATGAGGTGAGATGTGGGAGACCTAATGATTTTGAAGTAAATAATCTTCTGGTTTATTTTCCTATCATTGTCTTATGGCATAATTATTTTTCAAAACTCTTCTTATACTTCTTCAGTAGTAGTCCATGTATGATAACTTCTCTCCATGCCATCTCACTGTTATGAATTATGCGTTTTAATTTGTAAATAATATTTGTAACAATGAAAAGGATTATAAGATACTGTCAAATATAAACAAAATCCGCAAATAGGTTTAACCTATTCCATTCTGGGTATAGCGCAAGTATTTTTTAATCATATACGTTGCAATGACAATATAAACCTATTGAACGTTATTAACTGTATGCATAACACGTTTTGGATAGGGTTTCTATTCTGAACAGGCCGTCCGTCCTGATTAATCATGAAAGTTAGTTACAGAGGGGGTGAAGTTTACGGAAATGTAGGTTTTAGGTTGCTCTTGTAGGTTTTTATATAGGTATACTTACCATATTCATCATAAAGCCTATTTTGTATAATTCCTCTTTAGTCTTTATGGACATGTTTTCATATACATGTTGTTTTACCGCGACCAGTAAACCCTTACGTCAACCCCCTTTCCATATATCATGAATAAAATGTGACGGCGTAGTAAACACATCTTAATTGATTTTAAATAACAAGGTTTATACATGATGGTGTTATGTATGTTTATTTTTTAGGAATAAAATTGTTTCCGATAAGAAATTTACCTTCTTCTTTTTTCATTTTCCGCGTTTAACAAAAAAACAAAAAATAAAACAATACCTAGCAGAAAAAAATAGTTGAAGCCAGCTGAGATGGTTTTAACTGGTCACAAGTTAAAACCATTCAAGTGGGAATTGGTGACTGATTTCAACTGGTGTGAACTGTTTCTAACTAGTGTGAACAGTTTTCAAGTGGTGTGCACTGTTTTCAACAGGTGTCAACTGGTCTCAATAGGTATTGTCTCTAGTTTTGACAGGTCTGAACTGTTTTCAACTGGTCTGAATTGTTTTCAACTGGTCTGAACTGTTTTCAACAGGTGTTAAATGGTCTCAACAGGTTTTTCAACAGGTTTAAACTGTTTTCAATAGGTGTCAAATGGGCATAACAGGTATTGTCTCTGGTTTTAACAGGTCTGAACTGTTTTTAACTGGTCTGAACTGTATTTAACTGGTCTGAACTGTTTTCAGCTGGTCTGAGCTGCTTTCAACAGGTGTCAAATAGTCTTAACAAGTTTTTCAACAAGTCTGAGCTCTTTTCAACAGGTGTCAAATGGTCTTAACAGGTTTCTCAACAGGTCTGAACTATTTTCAACAGGTGTCAAATGGTCTTAACAGGTTTTGTCTCTGGTTTTAACAGGAAGCAACTATCTTTAACAAAAACAACTGTTTCTGGCAGATCAGATCTGCATTTGAAAAGTTATTTCAAATGAGGAATTTTACAAAGATCATTGATCGCATTTCCTTTACTAACTCTGACTCAAATATTACATTGTTTAAAGAAAAAGCAAAAGCAAATTTAAATGAATAAAGTCAATTGTGTTTTTCTCTCTTTATTTACAAGCTACAGAACTAATATTATGAACTAGGATATAACATGCAAATGTTGATTGAAAACGTACTTTGGGAATGGCAAGATTTTTTTTACCCTGTAAAATGTCCATAACCCTTTTTTTATTACTAAAAAACATGATAAACAAACTACACTTAGGACAATAGAAGTTTTGAATCCATACAAAAAATAAAGAGCACACCTAACCAAGAAAAAAAAATTCAACCTGAAAAATTAATACTTAAGAACTAAAAACAAGTACCTTATACTAACTTATATAACTACACAAGCAATATACTCTTACCTTATTACAAAGCAAGTTGATACAAAAAAAGTTTGTACATATACATTCAACTCTGAATTAAAAGATATGCACATTTTGGCATGGCACGTTTTCTTATACTTTGTCAGAAATGTTTTAAAGTGTTCAGTTTTTATTTTCTGCTCTCAAACTATAAATTAAAAGATGTGCAGACTTGGGCATGACAATATTTTCTTATCCTTCACCAAAAATGTTTTGAACTTTTGATTTTCTGCTCCATCTTTTTTTATTCTTGCTCCTCTCCCTTTTCTGCTCTTTTTTATTTTTCTACATTCCAAAAAGTAATCTGTAAAATAGAGAAAAAAGAACTGCAGTGAAATTTCCAGGAGTTTAGCTATATGGGTTTCTAATTGGTTATTAGGAGAACGCTTATCCATTCCAGACATTTACCGTATTTAACGTAATAAGCGCCCGGGGCTTTCATGAAAATAGAATTGTACCACTATTTAGGTCCGAAGCTTCTTCCTAATAAGCACCCATGCTCAGGGCACGTACAGTGTGCTGTTCAATAAAATGTGACCAGATTATACACTAGTCCCAAAGTAAGCAACACAAAAACACAAGTTTTAAGCGTCACATGCAAAATAAGCAAGGAATATAAACAAAATGATTTGGGTGTTCAAATCAATCAAATGTACTATGTTATCACTGACAGTCAAAATATATTGGGTGGGCGCTTATTAGAGCAGCGAGCTTCATACGTTAGAATACGGTATATTTAGTTTGTATTGCGCAAGCAGATAGGAGTACATGACTCCCCCTGGAAAGGACACCAGGCTATCACAGCTTATCTCCCCAGCATCGCTGGTACTCGTTTACAGTTGAGTGGACTGGACCAAGCAGAAAAAAGTGTCTTGCTCAAGAACATAAGTTTCAGTAAGCCCTGGCTGTGAACTGGAATCAGTATGCTAGCCAATGCGCATGACACAATTCAACCAAATGGGAAGTTTTTCCTATGCAGCCTTATACTAATGACCTTTATGCTTGCCATTGCAAGTGTGGCCTATACAAGACTCAAAATCAACATCATTTTATAACAAATGTTATAACAATATAAACAAATTTCACTTCGATGTCTACAGTTTTCCTAATTTCATTACTATTTCAAGAGTTGCATTTCGTTGTCATTGTTTAAAAGTCCAAAAAGTGAAAAAGAAATATAACTACTGTATTCTAACCCAAATGTCCTATGACGTAACTCTACACTTGTAGAAAGCTAGTGCAAGTATAAGCTAATTATAACAGTACCTTCCATCCTCTGAAGCATCACTGATACTATCATCAGTGGAAGTTGCTGATGGTTCTGGAAGGCTTCTTTCCTTTAAAATTGACAAATAAAATAGTAACATATTAATATCAATAACTGCTGAATTGGATTTGAAATCATACACATAAAAATATAGTATGGCTTAAGAGGAAATGCAGTTATCATATTAAAAAGAAGAAAGTGTAGCCAAAGAATATCAAATGTTGTACTATGTGGTGCTACCTCTTTAGTTACTTCACTAAATTATCAAATTATTAACAAAATCCAGTTGGAAAAGGAATTACCCTATTCTTAAAGGAGCTAGTGGCTGATAAACCATGGTGTATTTAAAATTCTAGACCAGTGACTCCAGGTGGACAAATACACTACAATTGTTCTACTTGCTGTATACTTTTTGTGGAAAGGTGTAAGAACAACACCACCACTTTTTGGCCGTCAGATTCTTAAAAACCTAGATTATTCTTGTCTTGTAGGGCAGTCAACTAAGTGACGCCTTGCAGTAGCTGACATTTAGCAAGTTAAAGGAGTAATGTATCGACCAATAAATACACTCAGAAGTGAGCACCGCCGTGCTGTACGTGGAATCGATAATATAAAAGATTTCTCGCAATCAAAATTAAAAACCGGAAGTGACGTTGTATCTATACGGCGTTGCTCATTTCTAAATTTATTTATGGGAAAATGAAAAATGTTATTTATGTAGCCATACACATTCTCTTGAAAGGTTACAACATTTACAGTAAAGACAAACGCAGGGACTTTGTTGTTATGTGTCCTTGTAAGCATTTTTGTCCATAGAGCTCCATGGAAGAACATGAAGGTGGTATGAGGCAGTTAACTTACCATGTTTCTTTAGCTTGCACAGGAGCTGATCCTTTGAACTCGAATGTCTCCTTTCATAATGTATGTGTGTGTGTGTTTGTCTTTTCTGAATTTGCTTCCTCCCTTGATGAGTGAAGCTCCTGCTTACAATACTCCCATGTTTTTGGTTGCATCACTGAACCACTCACAATGTTGTGTAGTTACAGGAGCACTAAACAGAGTAACTGTCTTCTTTTGCTTTCGCTCATTATTTTCTTTAGCTTTGTTGACGTTAAAACTTGTATTTTTTTTTCTCTCTGAATTATAATCAAACAAGATTTGAATCTTGTAAGGAAATCACTGTATTTTAATAGCATATTTTGAATAATATTTCAATTACCGTAATCGACGTATTAAGCGCTGCAGCTTTATTAAGCGCCCACCCAACATTTTTTACTGATATCATAATCTATTTGAACAATATAATACTTAATATAAGACTTTAAATACTCAAGTTAAGTTTTGTTACATTCTTTACTTATTGTGTAACGATCACAATGTTTTTGTGTTGGTTATTGTGGGGCTGGTTCACATATATGTACAGGGCAGTTCAAATAGCATCCTGAGCGCTTATTAGGAAGAAACGTTGAACTTAAAAAGTGCTGCAATTTTATTTAAATAAACGCCTTGGGCGCTTATTACGTCGCTACAGTATTTAAATAAACAATACTGTAGTTCATCATTACCATTTTTTAAAGCTTTGATTGTTTAGCGTATTTAGCGTGTACACGCTACACATTCGCAAGTGCCCTAAACATTGACTAATCATTGAATTGTGAGTAATCATTTTTCATAGTCAAGTCCTGCCGTTGAAAATCAATATGATTGATTCAAATTACACACACATTTGGCTGACAATATTCCAATCAATGAGTTTACAGATTAACCTAATCCTTTTTAAATGCAACAATCGCCAATGCGCAGTAATCCCCTATTAATGGAGACATTTGGCACTTTAGGCCAGACCTCAACACAAATTTGATTATCAATCCCTAGTAGTTTGCTAACTCACAGGAGTCATAGCGGTTGAATTCATATACTGTAGGCCACACTTGTAGGCCCCACTTATTATTGTTAGGCTGCATAGAAAAAACCTCAAACTTTGTTGAATTTTGATTCTTATTTTAAAAACTCTTGCATCCATGAAACTCTAAAAAGTTGCAATATAAATTCCTTAAAAATTCATTCCCTGAAAAAAACGAAAAAAAAAAACACACTTTACTCTCGTAGAGCCAGCTCCGCACTCAAAATTAGAAGACAAAGGAAACACTACAAATATATTTGCCAAATTAAACTATGGATCGTTCTTAAAATGACAAGTGTGGAACCAGCGGAGCAGCTCGAGGATATATATGTGCAGTATGAGTAAAAAATTCCCATCCCAAGCACAGAACTATTGTAAATTTTCCTGGTGTATGTATGAGATTATGCAAAAATAACCATCACAAGCATAGTTTTATCCCAAAAGTCCACAGAGCCACACCGTAAGGTACCGATGGGAATTTGGTAAATTCATTCCAAAAGTCCACGGAGCCAAAACAGGGAATTTCTGCTTGAAAATATTCCTCAAGATAAATTCATTCATACTAATAACAGCTGCGGGGTATTCTGCAACTAGGCCTAAGCCTAACCCCCCCCCTCCTTCCTTCTCCGCGCTCCGAATACCATCCCATATAATACTGACCCACACGTGCACATATTTTCTGGAACTGCCCAATCTGAAAAATTTATTGAACAGAATGTATACAGGCCTAGACTAAGTCTATCAGTATTACACAACACCATGTACTAACATGTTAGGAAAAATAGATTTGGAACAAAATAAATTGAAACAGATAAGGAATTTTAAGTGGAATATCTTCACATATACTTTTCATAAATCAGCTAAAAATGTGTGTAATCTTGAAAAGAACTTTTACATTTACATCATAAAAGTCTCCCTGGTTGTAAAGATGTATACATGCTCTGATTTTCTGAGTTTTGTATAAGCTTTGCAATCCGTTTTGAACATAAGGTGGCAGTTGCAAGTGGTGGTACAATACTAATACCAGGCTTATTAAGAGTGTGATGAAACCAAAACGTCACAATTCTTCAGTTTTCTTTAGGTTTTCGAAAGGTGGGTGGGGGCCTACTAAACTGCAAGTATCAAATGTAAAGGCAAATAAGATTTGTATTTGATTTCAGATTTATCAATATTTTGTAATTATACCCCACAAAGAAATATTTATATTCTTTTGTTCACATAAACTTTTTGAATTTTTTGGAAAATATTTCAACTTCCTTCTTCTTTTTTGGACAATTTTCTTTAACTTTGGGAAAGAGAAATCAAAGTTTCAAACTTCATTTCTATCTATCTATCCTCCCTCTCTCGTTACCCCTCCCCCTCATTTTTCCTGGCTAAACAATGCATATATTGCAGCGGCGTATGAAGATATTGCACATCGCGGGCCAGATTTAAGTTTGGTACGAAAATGGCAAATCTACAAAAAGGTAAGTCTTTTATCTCGGTAAAACTTTACGTAGAAGAGAGTGGGGGACGGGGAGATAACATTATCATTTTCCCGAAAATGGATTTAGGAAATTTCGTAAAACTTGAAGCAAATGTTTCAAAAATAACGCAAATTTCCAAAAAAATGAAAAAAAATTCCTGAAAATGAAGGAAATTTTACAAAAATTGATGCAAATTTTCAGGTGTAAAATACATTTTCCAACTGGAAAACAGAATTTCCATTCCGGAGAAAATTTTCAGTCAAGATTAACTGGTTTTAACAGGGACTTGTTTAAAATAAAATGCCTGTTGATTTCAATTAAACCTATCTAGTTTTAACAAGTGATGTGTTCGTAAGCAGTTAGAAACAGTTATGACCTGTTAAAAACATTTGAAACTAGTTAAAAACAGTGTGCATTTTATTTTTTATTTTATTTTTTGCTGGGTACTTTGAAGGCTAGTGGTGCTGCTCTAGTGGTACCATTACAATATCAAAAACATGATAAAATTCAATATACATATATATATATATATATATATATATATATATATATATATATATATATATATATATATATATATATATATATATATATATATATATATATATATATATATATATATATATATATATATATATATATATATATATATATATATATATATATATATATATATATATATATATATATATATATATATATATATATATATATATATATATATATATATATATATATATATATATATATATATATATATATACATGAATATATATATATATATATATATATATATATATATATATATATATATATATATATATATATATATATATATATATATATATATATATATATATACATATATATATATATATGTATATACATATATATATATATGTTTATGTTTTCAGATTTTTAGGTTTTTAGGTTTATATATTTATATAGCGCTCAATATCTATACAATGCACATTCAGCGGCGCTGTACAGAAAATAAATGAAACTGTTCATAAAGTTAATGAAGCTTATAGGTTAAAGGTAAACATAAACAATTATAAAAAAGCCGGGGTGAACAAAAAAGTTTTTAGTTTCCGTTTGAAATTGTCGTTGTTATTGATGCAACGAAGAGAAGATGGCGAACTATTCCATGTGACATGCGCAGCTACAGAAAACGATCTATAGATATATATATATATATATATATATATATATATATATATATATATATATATATATATATATATATATATATATATATATATATATATATATATATATATATATATATATATATATATATATATATATATATATATATATATATATATATATATATATATATATATATATATATATATATATATATATATATATATATATATATATATATATATATATATATATTATCCAAACAGAAAAAGAAGGAAAAGAAAACACTTTAAGAGCTCCACATTTAAAGATGTAATAAAATAACGTAGTAAATAAATCAATAGCCTTAGGCAACAACCAACATCAGCTAAAAACAATCCAGATTTTTTTTTTTTAACAAGTTTAAACCTTAAAACAAAGATCTATTAATTTGGGAAGTGAGTCCAAGCTTTCCCAAAAAGTGGTTAGCTGATCGTTTTTAACATAAATATAATTCTCAACCATTAAGAGGTGACTCAACCTCGAAAAGATGTTCCTTACTAACCCTTATTGCAAAGCAACTCAGTATCGCTTCGGTAATCAACACCTCGTAATAGTGACAATTGTAAACAATTTTTGCTTAGACCCACGGAATATTTTATTACATTAATTTTTTCCACAGTGAAATCAAACAATGAAATCATTCACATGGGACTAATTACTATTACTAAATAAATTACTATTTGTGGATTCGAAATTCTTCTTCTAATTTTAATTTTCAAAAATTATTTAAGAATTTTGCGGTATGCAATAAAAACAGGAAAGGATATAAGAGATTTGACAAGAAGAGAAAAGAAGAAGGCAGTTTACCTTAAGCTAAGGAGAAATAATAAAAGGTTGCTGACATCCGTTCTAAATATAGTAGTAACCTTTCTAGCATTGTGGTTACCCTACATAAGCACAATTTTGTTAGATTTAAACGGCAACTTTCCACGCGGTCTTCACGTGACTGTAATCGTTCTGTCACATCTTTACACATGTGTTAACAGCTTACTTTTCGCTTCAACGAATACAATTTTTCGCGTGAGTTGTAAAATATTAAAAAAAGAAAACACTTTAAGAACTCCACATTAAAAAATATAATAAAATAACATATTGAATAAATCAATAACCTTAGGCAACAACCTACATCAGCTAAAAAAGTCAGGAAAAAAAAAATAATACAAAAACTTGAAACCTCAAAACAAAGATCTATTAATTTGGGAAGTGAGTCCAAGTTTTTCCAAAAAAGTGGTTAAACGGTCGTTTTTAACATAATTATCGACCCTTAAAAGGTGACTCAACCTCGAAAGGAAGTTCCTGACTAACCTTTATTGCAAAGCGACTCAGTATCGCTTCGGTAATCAACACCTCGTATTAGCGATAACTGTAAACAATTTTTGCTTAGGCCCGACGGTATATTTCATTACATTAATCTTTTCCACAGTGAAATCAAACAATGAAATTAATCACATGAGACGTTTATTTGATTATTTAAGTATGAATCGTGCTTCTTGACGTCGACATATATTAGTGTTAACTTCCTGCGATACCGCAGCACTTCATATGAAGACCAGCGTTTTCGTGTTCGTGATATTTTCTTTTGGGATAAAAATCAAGATATAAGCAAATTCAGGAATTTCGAATTATCGAAAAATTAATTTTGCGCCAACGGAGATTTTTACTGGGGTCTTAGAAAGAGCACATGGGCAGCATTGATATCAAATTCAAGAAAATTATAGAATTTTGGTTTGGTTTTACTACTAGTAAATACATCTTGCTTTGATTTCTTTCCCGAAATAATTTCCAGTTGCAACTGTGTAAATATGAATTCAACGATTAAATGGTCAAATGTGGATAATGATACTTTTATCAATTTCTCTGAGTTTCCAGTTCTTCCAGGAATTTTCGTTTGCATTGGAATGTTTGGAATTGTCTCAAATGTAATCGTTATTGGCGCTACTGCTGTTCAGCAGGGTTTACGTTTCTCAGGCAAAATATTTGTTATAAACTTAGCGCTGGCAGATTTAACTGCATCAATTTTTGCTTTTACATTTGGGACTCTTGGGCTATCGGTCGAAACCCATATTTTCCAGGAAGAGAGTTTGTTATGCGAGCTGACAGGTGCAGCATGTTTTACAGGGTATGTGGTATAATTCTATGTAATGTATGTACTTATACTTCGTATGATCTCCTTACAATATCCCCTTCGCAACATGCCGTTTTTACTTAGACTGCAAAAAGAACAGTGTACAAAGCTTTAACAAGATTTACGTTGTAATTGAATTCATTTATAATATTTATGTAGCTTTTTTTCTTCAAAATCCCATATACTTTTTTGCATACGCTCCAAGTGGGCATAATATAGTTCCATTTTCAAACTACTTCATACAAATTTCACGGAAGTAGTTTTACAAATTCAGATATGACTGTTTAGAAGTAGATTTCTAAATTTAATATATGCACGATAAATATCTAGATTAGGTGAGTAAGCAAGCTTGATATCTTATCACTTTCTATTTTTTTCAGATGTTCGTGTTCTCTTTGGAGTCTTGCTGCTATCAGCGTCAATCGTTTCATAAGTATTTGTCACCAAGAAGCTTATGAATATATATTCAATCATACTAATGCAAAGGCAATGCTGTTGTTACTCTGGGGCACGTGCTTTGTAATTGGTTCAGCAAATCTTCTTGGATGGGGATCACATAAATTTGACTCTTCTCTCAGGATATGTACCTACGATTATACAGCTGATTACTCATACACGGTGTTCCTTACTATTTGTGGATTCGGAATTCCCCTTCTAATCTTAGTTTTCAGCTATTTTAGAATTTTGCGGTATGCATTAAAAACAGGAAAAGATATAAGGGATATGACAAGAAAAGAAAATAAGGCAGTTTACCTTAGGCTAAAGAAAAACGATGAAAGGTTGCTGACATCCGTTCTGGCTATAGTAGTAACCTTTCTAGCATTGTGGTTACCCTACATAAGCATAATTTTGTTAGATTTAAACGGGAACTTTCCACGCGGTCTTCACGTGACTGGAATCGTTCTGTCACATCTTCACACATGTGTTAACAGCTTACTTTTCGCTTCAACGAATAAAAACTTTCGAGCAAGTTGTAAAATATTCTTGAGAATGATTTTTTTTCAACCTCTTACCAGCCATGGCACGAACAGACATAAAGCAGCTATGACATGAACAAATAGTCAATATAAAACGAAATGGAAAACATTACGCCAGCAAGCATGCAGTGAAACATAAAATCATACAATAAGACATTATTTAACAGTGAAACAATCACTAAAAATGTTTATGTAAAAGAACGCAAACCATCAATAATATGTACCCTTAAGTATATGTACCCATAGTATATATGTACCCATATACGTACCTATGTATGCATCTATTTTACCTTCAGTATATGTGCCCATTTTTGTAGAAATTTCTTAGTATTACTATTACCAGTTCCGTTCGTACCCCCGATCGGGGGAATGATTAAGCTCCCCAATCGGAAAACTGAAGCATGCGCACTGAGCGTACAGTGATATATGGAAGCCGTCATTTTTATTGTGAAGTTTCAGTCATAGACGATTATCAGGCGTTTCGTTGAAAGTTTGTAACAAAGTTTGCTTTGTTCATGTTCAATTTCGCGAAAGTAAAACATCTTCGTTACTATCACGCAGTTATTGCTAAATAATTTCACAAATCCCCAAGTTATTTCTCATAATTGCAGAAAACCTTTAATCCTTGCGCGATTGCCTAACGGTAATTCATAATAAGAATTCATCACTTTTTTTTCAAATTTCGCGAAAACCGCACAGTGAATTTTAAAAGCGCACGGTAAAAAGATAATTAAAATGCTATCATTTCAAATCGTGAAGAAAAATTTGAATCCTTTGCAGTGGTTGAGTTACTCGCGCTTGAAAATTGTCTAATTCTTATGCTATTCCTATACAAACCTTGAATTTGGATAGATGCATTGTAGGATACTTCTGTAATGGATCCCCTAATTGGGAGAAAAAAAAATGTTTTCCCGATCAGGGGTACGAAGCGGACTGATAACTAAAAGAAATATAATCATGTCTTACAGTACTCGTAAAGGCCAAAACAATATTTTTTAAATAATTAAATCTTTTGTTTTACTTGCTACCCATAGGAACTAAAATTCTGTCAAATTCTTTCAAATCACTCGGTAGTACATTGTTATGTTTAATACAATAATTTTCAAATGATTGTAAAAATTTATCTGTGAAGGTGAAAGGGCTGTTTAACGTCAAATTATCAAGATTTTCATCAAAACACAGGAACTTCACGACCCGTAACCCCTCGATTTAAATTCGTTGCATCCCTTTCAGCAATAATTACTTATCCGTGTTAAGTCAATTTCATCGTAGGTTTCTCAAAATGGTTAATGTTAAGTCTTCTAATGGATTCTTACGGGGACATTAATTGCCACTTGGTGTACATACAAAGCAACTTTGATTAAATATGCCACTACAAACATTTTCTATATAACCAAGAAACGTAAACACGATGAGTCAAATCTCATCTACAAAAGATCGTAATATTATTTTATGACAGTACTCCTTGTATTTTGCTGAGTAAGCACCTGAAAGCACTAAGGGTGTGCTATTAACTACACAACGATTTGCTAATCATGTTTCTTCATTTTGGAATTGAATCATGTCACGTAGGAAAAATATCCGGGAGAACCCCAACTTTTCGTGTAATAGTGTAATAAGAAAATACACAACAATTTGGAGCTTCGTATCAACTACGATTCTTGCAGGCTGCCACTTCAACTTCTGATAGGGTTATGTTCATGAGAGTTTGACTAAAAGCAGTAGTGTTTGTGTAATGTAACGTATGATGCATGTTCACTGTATCAGTGATGACTAGGCCAAACAGAATCATGTGTCGAGAGGGTTGTTCAAAAGGTATTTTGTTATTTTATCGCGAAGTACACGGTAAAATTAAAAAGATTGCTGTCAAATCTAACGAATATTCATTTGATATTGATCTTTTCTTTTCTAAAATACCCCCGCGTTTTCAATAAAATCTCCTTGACATAACGTTATCATAAGTTAAAATGTAAAATGAATGCCTCCATCAATTCGGCTCGTACGGCCGATCAGGGGACTTAATAAGTCCCTTGATCGGGAGACTCAAGCATGCGCACAGAGCGTACAGTGATACATGGAAGCCGCCATTCTTATTATAAAGTTTCAGTCATAGAAGCTTATCAGTCGGTTCATTGAAAGTTTGTAACAAAGTTTGCTTTGTTCATGTTCAATTTCGCGAAAGTAAAGCAACTTGGCTACTATCACGCAGTCATTGCTAAATAATTTTCACAAATCCTTAAGTTATTTCTCATAATTTCAGAAAACCTTGTTAAAGCGCGACTGCCTATTGGTAACACATAATAAGAATTTATCACTTTTCTTCAAATTTCTCAAAAACCGTGCGATGAATTTTAAAAGCGCACGGTGAAAAGATAATTCATAATGCTACTATTTCAAATCGTTAAGACAAATTTGACTCCTTCACAGTGGTTGAGTTTCGGCGCTCGAAATGTGTCTGATTCTCATGTTATTCCTATACAAACTTTGAATTTGGATGGATGCATTGTGGAATACTTTTGTAAAGGATCCCCCGATCGGAGGAACAAAACTGTTCTCCCGATCGGGGGTACGAGCCGGACTGTCCATGGATCGTGTAATGCATATGGAGCTCCAACTTTTAGTGTATTGCTTATTAACCAAACGTTGAGTTTCTCCCGGACTGGGTACGTAGAACAACAATGAAACTTTAACACCACATAGATGCCCAGTGTTTTTGTTATATATATACTTTTCCCTTTCTAAATCTTTACATATCATAGGCTTATTAAAAATGTGGAAACATTACAGAGTACACTTTCAAACCTAAGTAAAGACGATTTAAGCGTTAGCCAAAAGGAAAGACTTCCGTTTACTAAAACTTAGGAACAAAACAAGAACAGATTTGGCAACAGTACAAGAATATCTTAAATCATTGAGCTGTTTTTTATGTGTTTAAAACTTTTCACCAAAATAGCAGACTAGTAATAGAGACAAAGCTACTCTCTTCTTGTGACCCTTAGTTTAATCAAGAAAACATACAAAGTTACAAACAAGTTCATATTGGGACCCAGCAAATAATCAAATATGTAAATCAAGACAATGAATACTTATGATTTGCACCAAGTGTGCAAGCGTTGTGAGGTTCTTTGTTGCATACCGGGTTCATTGCAGACAGTTTTCCGTGGAATCTGGATCAAACTTCTCCTGTAGCTACTTGTTTTCGTGAGAATTTGATCTAACCAAGCTCATATCGCAATCTAGTCAAGCTTATATCGCAATCTAATCAAGCTCATATCGCATCTAATCAAGCTCATATCGCAATCTAATTAAGCTCATATCGCAGAGGCTATTACGCAATTTTTAGAGACCTCCCCAAAGAATGTTATATATATTTGTTCATATCAAAGCTCCTTCAAGCTTGTATTCAACCGTTTCATCCTTACATTTAGTTAGTAACAATAATATGTCGAGAACTTTCCTTTTTAATACAAAAAGTAAAAATCATTGCTATCCCATTGCGGGAGAATTGTTAGATCGTTTAATTCAATGTTACACATACCAATTACTGTTCTAAAACATGTCATCAGACATATTTGCATATCGCGTTCTTATTCTAATTCTAATTCTGAAGCATTAAGTGGAAAACGTGTTTGCAATTGAAGAATAAATGTCTATTTGGAAATGATCTCCAAAATTCGTCCTTGAACTTATACGAAACCTGTAAAATACTTTGTGTCACGTTCTTGGGTGATTTTGATGACGGTTTGACGATTGATTTATTTTCATTACTTACCAACACAATGTTTTGAAAGTTTATCGGTATCATTTATGAAGAGATTTGATCTTATTGCATTTCGCTCAAATTCATTCTTTTGATGTAAATTTTCTGTCAGTTTTACTGTTTTCTTTTTAACAACGTACATCGCATGAGTAAACATTGCAAATTATTGAGCTGTTTTTTTTTTGGATGTATTTGAAACTTCTCACCAAACTAGCAGGCTAGTAATAGAGACAATGCTACTTTCACGTCAAAGTTAAGTTTATTTGTATTTTAGAGCTCTTGTTGTGGGCGTGTAAATACCTCAAATGTGATTTAAAATTATTTGAGTGTATTAGATGGTGCATGGAATACATGTAAATACATTGACCTTTAGTTTAATCGAAAAAATATACAAAGTTACAAAGAAGTTCAGATTGAGACCCATTAAATAATCAAATATGTAAATCAAGACAATGAATACTCACGATTTGTATCAAGTGCGCAAGCGTTGTGAGGTTCTTTGTTGAAAAGTTCATCGGTATAATTTATGAAGAGATTTAATCTTATTGCATTTTGCTCAAATTCATTCTTTTGATGTAAATTTTCTGTCAGTTCTACTGTTTTCTTTTTAACAACGTACATCGCATGAGTGAACATTGCAAATTATTGAGCTGTTTTTTTTTGATGTGTTTGAAACTTCTCACCAAACTAGCAGGCTAGTAATAGAGACAATGCTACTTTCACGTCAAAGTTAAGTTTACTTGTATTTTAGAGCTCTTGTTGTGGGCGTGTAAATACCTCAAATGTGATTTAAAATTATTTGAGTGTATTGGATGGTGCATGGATTTCATGTAAATACATTGACCTTTAGTTTAATAAAAAAAAACATTCAAAGTTACAAAGAAGTTCAGATTGAGACCCATTAAATAATCAAATATGTAAATCAAGACAATGAATACTCATGATTTGTATCAAGTGCGCAAGCGTTGTGAGGTTCTTTGTTGAAAAGTTCATTGGTATAATTTATGAAGAGATTTGATCTTATTGCATTTCGCTCAACGTCATTCCTTTGATGTAAATTTTTGTCAGTTCTACTGGGTTTTTTTTAACAACGTACATCGCATGAGTGAACATGGAAATTTTGAAGTGGTTGAACACCGGGTTTTCATCCTGCTCTTTTCTGAAAGTGGTGCAAAATTGTCTTCATTTTCGAATTTGTTTTCAGAAATTCCACTAATTTTACACGCCCCCTCCCATTACAAATAGCTTTTAGGCCATGATGAGAGACTTATACATTACTTTATCAAATCTGAAATTGTCTTCATTTTCAAGAAAAAATTCTATTTTTTCCCTTCAAATTTTATCGAAACTTCCAGATCTCCCCGAAGTGAAGATTCGCGCCGCGCAGGTCCCACGCTGGCGCCGCCATTGTTTTTATCCTAAACGAAAGACTCTATGAAGACGCAAATATATAAAGAAATGTTCAAAATCTTACATCAGTCGGTGGAAATTAGTGCCGGAAACTCAAATACTCAAACCCATTGGAAGATTAGTTTAGAACTCTTATCGGATAGGTCTTACACCTTGGTCGTTTAAGTTGTTCATTATAGAATTCGCACCTTGAACACTACTGCATCCTGGTTTTCTGTGCCTGTGGCATTCTAGAAATCGAATATTTCATTTCCACGTTACTCCACTTCGTATTATTATACAATTTGTGGTCAAATGATTGCATAATACATGGTCATCTCGATGAGAGAATGTTCTTGAAACGGGATGAAAATGACAGAGGCAGTTTTATCCCGTCCGTGTTTTAAGGGGCGCTTTCTTCAAACGTCATCTTTTTGTCCATTCTATTATTTTTTTCGTCATCTGTTTAGAAATTCAAGCACTTCAAAGATTGTGGTGTTTTAACCACAGTATACTGGTAGACGTCCCATTCATACGAGAATGAACGTGATTGCTAAATGAACACTCAAATTCAATTGAAAGCAGGCGGTTTATACAATACTTTTCTTTTCTATTAAAGTGGTCCTGCTATGGGGGTTGGAGCTTACGTTAAATATGTTAATTGGTTTAATTAATTTGCAAAAGTTCTTCATGTATTTCCAAATCATTTTTATCATAGCTTAAACTTGAAAATGGCAAATTAAGATCTGAACAGTCGGAGAATCTTTCGCAATTAGAAGCTATTTGTACGTGGTTAGTATGTGTGTGATGCATTGTTTACGATCAGTAGTCCCTTAAATGACGTAGCAAACTATTATGACGTCACAAATCTCTTTTAACTTTTTTTGGAGCAAGTAATAAGTGATCAATTTTCAAGTCCTTTTTCATCATAAAAATGGGCTTTATTTCCAAAATTTCTTGACGGATTATTGAGTTTAAGGATATGAAAAACCTATAACAGGTATCTCAATTTTTTTAGAAAGCATGTCAGGACCACTTTACCGATAGTAACTGTCGAATCTGATACGAAATAAGATTGAAGTTTACATGTCATGTACATAATCTATTTATATACAGCCGGTACACAGGTACATGTCGATCAGATATGTCAACGAAATATTTCGCAAGTAGCAAGTGGTGACCTTAGCAAAGCAAAGCTAAAATAGTACAGATTTCATTGTTATACTTTATCATGCTTTGAAGAGGTATACAAAAAAAAAAAAACCGTTCGAAAATAGATTAAAAAGATTTTGTTGAAAACGTTCGTATGTACTTTTCGTCGAAGATTAGTAAAATAAAATACAACTATGCTAAACATAAGGTTGTCGAAATACGTACAAAGAGATGATGAAAGGGCTTTGGGTTTCAGTTAGTATCGTATCGTATCACTATTTTATGAACAATATCACAAATTCTGTTTGCGCGCTAACCAAATCCTTCACGCTGCAGCTAGAGACGATTGCGCTGTAGGCTTGACTGAACCGGAAACATCCTTCAGAGAACCAGGTAGAATGTTAGTGTCCTACCATTGGAACCGATAGTTTAACGTCCCCCTCCGAAGGATGGTGTGTGCCATTCGACCATTGTTGCTGCTGTCAATAGCTGAATGAGGAGTAGGAACTGCATACTTTTATCTTGAATAGGAAGTTTAACAAAATAAAACATCGTGTTCTTATTGATTCAACTGAATCTGGAGGTCTTAACGCATCGAATCTTTTTTTTCACGCTTTAAAGATTGCATGGGTAAAACGTTACTTGGTTAGCGACAATTCATCTTGGTCTTTTTTTTTTTGATATCTACCTCTCTTTGAAGGGAAAAAATTTCCTTTTTAAATGTAATCAAATGTCAGGTGATGTCAACATTAAAAATAAATTCATTAAAAATGTCTGTCGGGCATGGGGTTAATTGTGATAACCAGAGTTATTTTTCTAACGAGATAATTTGGAATAACAGTCATATCTGTATTAACAACAAAGTCATTTTCATTTTTGCCTTGCTGGCTAAAACTTGTATTAGAGTTTGTGATTTGTTAGCCGTTGATGGTAAATTTTTAGACTATGAAGAATTTTGTCAAATGTTTGATGTTTACTCTGTGCCTTTTACTACGTATTATGGTATTACTAGGGCGTTTCCTTGAGAACGGATAAGCTCTCGTACAAACACGGATATTGATGTTATCACTCCGCCTGAATAATTAGTTTTAAAAGTTGGTGGTGATATAAAGGTAGCAAGCTTTGTGTATAAGATTCTGGTAAGTTGTTTAAATCTAAACCTAATCGCTCAGCGAAAATGGGTAATTGATTTTCAGGATAATGTTCTTAATTGAAAGTTTACCGTACGTTCTTGGCATGTTTCTGTCATGGATACTAAAGTAAAGTATTTCCAGTACAAATTCCTTAACTGCCTCATTGCCAGAAATAAGTATTTATATAAAGTGGGAATCCGTAACGATTCTCTGTACGCCAGTGCACCACAACTGGTTATCAAAGGCCGTGGACATTGACTTGGTTGTCGATGTCATGTCTGTCCGTACGTCTGGCCATCCTTGCAGTTGTCCTGTTGTGGAATTCCACAAGGCGTCATATGAAAGAAATGTAGACAAGTAAGTCTTGTAAGGGTACAACTGCATTGCATCTGTGATCTGTGTTCCATTGAAGCTAACCTCAGTCGTAGACCAGAGTGTGTGTAAGATATTGTTTGCGTAAATCGCTTTGTTGGATGTAACATTTTCTTCAGAAGAATCAACCAATGCTAGTGAAATGTACAAGATGGTATTGTACAAGTCTATGAAAATACCTTTTGGTTGAGCTAATATTACAAACCGTACATCCCCAAACCACATTACATCGCCCCGAGGGTACACACATATCTTCTGTTTTAAGAATGCTCGTTTGTGGCTCATTAGGAGGTGTAAACAAGTCCAAAGCTGTTAAATTATTCGTATATTGAGCTTCATGGTCAAGTTTTTGCTTTTTATAAAAAGACCCCGCAGGTATGTCATCCATCTTCATGGCTCAAATTCTTAGGTTTTAATGATACGATACTTTGAAGACAACCCTTTTTTATAGGTTTGTCGGCTTGTAGATTATTCTCCTGTTATGATCGATCTTCAGGAGTTCGTCGTGCTTGACGTATGTTAGCAAGGTTACCGGAGCTGATAGAGCTGACTTAAATGTCAACTTGAGTGTTAACACACCTTCTTCGTTGTAATTAATATTAAGCTTAGCTGAACGGTCGGGTGTTAAGTCAAACCCAAATATGGTATGACTGTTTGCCCAAGTCTCTGGCGCTAGGTTGATAGATTCGTTTCCCTGACCAAGTCCCATCGTGTCCAGTAGACCCTTAAAGCCTTCAAGGTATTGAATGCTAATTTCATGTCCTGCTGTGGGTACTGCTTTTCTCCTGCCTGTAACTGGATGTTCGTCACATCATGGTGCTGACAGAAAAACGGATCTTTTTGCTTGTCTCCTGCTAAACGCCTCATTATTTACCAAAACAAACAGCACTCGATTAGGAAGAACTCCTTTCAACACTTGCACGCTTATCATATTAGCAGATATAGTATGATCATACACCTTTGTTCACTTAAATGGTAATAGAACCTTGTTGGTTAACCATTGTTTCTCTATTTGTATATTTTTTAAAGGTGTTATTCTAATTCGGTTGTACAGAAGCGTTGCTTTGGTTATCGCAAGTCCGAAATTCTTCGCCTTTGTTGTATCATCTCCATAGAACATGTAGAAGTCGTGTGCAGTCCTGTACAGTATGATACCCACCTCTATTATGTTTAGTGTGTATCTGTGACCCTTAAAAACATCCACAAGTAGAGGTCCCAGCAGCTCAAAGGTTTTTGCTACTCCAGATGGGTTTCTCATTTTGGCTCCCCATTTCTTCCACTCACCCTTAAAGGCTGATGAGGCGTAAAAGGTTCCTATTTTGTTTACCGTAACTAAAGCTTTGGGTTTATCTTCAGCCTAATCAACTTGTCTTTAAAATGTTTTTTTGGCTTCGAAATCGTAACTTAAAAGCGTTTCCAGGAATGCTGTGTACGGATAAGTCGACGTCTGTTTGCTGATCTCCTGCCCACCAACTTTCGCTGATATCTTTGAGAACAAAGAATGGAACAAGTTGTTGCATGTTGACAGTTTATCAGCTGAGTCTAAAGCTGATGTGCCGTCCAGATTATTTCGTTTACATTCAAGTGCAAGATGAACAGAACTCAAATGAATATATATGATTCCCCATCGCTCGGTATAGAAAATTCCATTCGTCCGTAATCGTTAAGGTCGCCAACAACGTGTAATCTATGGTCAATAACCTCCTCAATAGCATTTTGAGTAGGCGGCATACCAAAGTAATGAAGTTCTGAACGGTATATTAAGATTGCCATTGTTAACAATATTTCTCAAAAAGTTTCTCAATTTTGGCTGCTGAGCTGATGGTCTTCCTTTTTAAAGCTGCAGTTTTGTTTTTAGCTGCAGTTTTCCTTTTCTTTGTCGCAGACTTCTTCCTGGTTGTCGCTTTTTTTGTTTTCGTTGGAGCTTTCTTCTTTTTACGTCCTCTTGCTGAGCCTGACTGAGCTGCTTCTATTCTCTTAAGCATTTCTCTCGCTATTGTATTCCTTTCCCGAGCTGTAATAAATTTTACAATTTTTGTAATACCTTTGCCAGACACAAGATCTCCCAACATGTCAGTCCCAACCCTCATTCCTTGCTTAGCAAGGCCTCTCGCAATGTTGGATGCTTGTTTGATGCCTGCACTCACAGCTCTTGTTGCTAAAGGTATTAAAGCCCTACCTAGTGCCCCAAAAATTCCTCCCATCCCTCCTCTCTGATAGGGAGTCCATCCGTATACAGGGTAAGCCATCTTGCCCAGACCAATACTTTTCGGGAAATGATACAACAGAAACTTTCCTACACTTTTTATACTAAAACTAAAAAAAACATTTTTTTGCGTCGACAAAAATGCAAAGAAAAACTTATCGACCCTGTCCGGAATTGCACCAGTAACCCTAGTTCATCAAAAACCTCAAATTTTATTTATGAAGCACTGTTTCATTCACCGAAACATACCTGATGGTATTTGGTTGATACCCACCATACTTTGTCACTTCTGAGTGTACTAATAACGAAACTTCTTGCCCGCCCACTAAAGTGGGCACTACGATGTCAGAATGGACATACAAATGCCTAATTTTTGGTGGCCTAAAGGGGTGATCAGCCAATATCCAGCCCCAATTTTCGCCAGTTTTTGCATATACTACTTCTACTAAACCCCAGTCAAAACCCAATGCATAGCATATTCTACCACGTAGCATTAATACATCTTTTCTGCCTTTGCTACGTATTTCGAATACTCCATCTGAATTAAACCGCCCCTTAAAAGAACCTTGGATATCAATACTAGACTCCTCCGATACTTCTAGAAACTTCAACTCTTCATAGAAATAGTTGATGTCTGACTTTTCCTCCTATGCGGGAAAACGACATTTTAGGGGTTCTTTTTTATATGTAGCTTTACTATTAATGTCACCGTAGGGTTGAGCATCAAATGGAAAAACAGCGGATTGCACACCCACCTCCTAATCACCGCTTAAATTTGTTGATACTTCCATTCTTCTAATAATTGTATTAGAGGTACCCTCGCTGTTTACATGCCAAAATACACCACCCATGCTCGTTAATTTTCGCACAACTAGAACATTTAATTACAGAGTTTTCTATGTATTTTTCTTACGGAAATGTAATGTGTAGCTCGGTTCATATTCTTCAAATTCTGCAGGATATCCTATACCATCAAAAATACTAATATCAATCTTACTTAACATGTTATTTTTAACAGGTACATATCTTATAACAGGTGGATTATGCCTATCCTTCCTTGGTCCAGTATGCATTAATACAGAAAATTCTCCATCTCCCACCAATGTTAGTTCTACAATGTTAGAGTACACATATAAATGTCGCACCGTGGGGGGCGCAGAGGATAATCTGCGCGTACCCAATAATAATTGTATTCTCGTGGTCTTGATATTACATACAGCCGTTTTGAGGGGTTATAAATCTAAACTGACACTAAGTCTGACGCATAATCTATGCTGACTAACTTATCCTTAAAACCTAAAAGTTGACAGATTCGCCCGGTTAATTCTAGACGCCTACCTCCTGACATCCTTCTTATTTGAAGCTTGCCCTCTGCATCAATTCTCCCCTAAAACCCTGCTATACCAGACCAAGTAAGTATCTGTCCTTCATTGTCTCTGACCTCATAAACACCTCCAAAAAACTTTACTAGACGATAAAAATCTGCGTGATTGTCGCCACTTTGCATGTAACTTAGATACCTAGTAAGATCAGTGATCGTATCGTGTAGGTAATAAGTAATTTTACTAGTTACAGCCCCGTATGGATAAACTACCTCGGGGAATGTGGCTGATTGAACGACAACCTCCCATTTGCCGGATAATACTAATGGTCTATCTAATATCTGAGAACCTGAATTAACAACCCAATAACACTCCTTCATTACAAAGCTCTTCTAGGTCTGAAATGAAAATCAAGAACAGTAACCCCTGAAGAAAAACCAACAGTTTCATCGTTATCTATTTCAACCCAAAGGTGAACTTCGTTCAGTCTTGATTCTGCTACTGGATTAAACTTAATAATTGAGGGCTTATAAATTATATTACCTTCGCCTGTTACAATTGCAGTACACAAGAAAGGTCTTGAACTTTCGTGAAAAGGTCAAAAATCAATCAAATCGCAAAATATTCTGAGCTCCCAATACCTCCTGTTTTAGGTTTTACAGTTCCTTTATTTCTAGGAATCTCAGAGGTCCAAATGAGCGAACCAGCATTGAAGCCATAATACTTTACTAAAGGTCCTGATAAATACGTCCACCTATATGCAGGCCTCATCTCCATTTTTGATACCCATCTGACTCTTTCGTTACTTTCAAATATTTTTTTAATCTTTCAGGCATCCACGTTTTTGCTACCAATGATTGAATGCTAACTTTCCTGATTGGTTTTATTTCATTTGACAACCTAACAGTGTCTTCTCCTTCTTTCTGATATTTGAAAAGAGTATTCGCTTCACTTATGAAGTAAATATCGTCAGGGAAATAGGCAGCTGTTACTCCAACTTCCCATTCTTTTTTAATGAAATAGGTCTGGGCAGCGGAACGGTAAAATTATAAGTTGAATTATTTGGGTACTTATCCATTCCTGCATTACTAGGTACAACCCATGTGAACGCTGTTTCCTCAGCCATTGTTTACAAAAATGTCTTGCTCTATTCACGAATTAAATTTATCGGCATATCCTAGCTATTTTACAAAATATTCTTTTCGTTTTCCTACACCCTTGGTTCGGCTAACTTTTTCAATCTTAAAAGTTTCAGGTGTCGTGACTTTCTAAACCTCTTCGGGGTAAAACGAACCAGTGAGTGGCTCGCCTATTTGGTCTCTCAATTTATACATAGTACGCTCATGATTTATTACATCTGTGATCTCAAATAATGACCTCTGATAATACCCCCTCCCAAAAATTTCTCGATCTTTGCTGATCCTAACCATATCACCTACAGAAATAGCATCTGCCGGCTGTGTTAAGTTTCTATTTCACCATACAAATTTTTCCATACTTCTTTTTGATCCATATCATTAACTTCGTTTGGTGCCATTTTAATCGATGTGTGGTAGCGTTGATAATATCCTTCTTCAAGTTGTGATAATACAGGCAACCAAACTGAATTTCCTACATTTCAAAAATATTTATACAATGTATTTTTGACTGTTTTATTAAAGCGCTCAACTATGCTGGATTTAACATCACTATCCGTTGAAAATAGCTTGATATTGATTCTGTCCAAAAGATGTTTATCTTCCTTGTTGTAAAACTCTGTCCCTTCATCTGTTTGCAATTTTAACGGGGTTTTCCCTACTCTTTTAAAAATTGAACTAAGTGCTTTCGAAATTAATACACCGGTTTTACGCTTCACTGGCTCTAGCCATCCTTTTTTTGAAAACACATCAATTACTGAAAGAATAAAATTGTATCCTTTATTTCGCGACGCTAATGTATCCATGGACATCAAGACGGCCTGTTACTGTTCCCCCTCTCCAAATACTCGTACATGTAATCTAGGACAATTCTTCAGCTTGGGTCGATGAAGACTGTACACTTCCTGCGATTTTAGCAACTCTTTGACTAGCTTTACAGACACCCCCTTGCTGTGTTTTATCACTACCACTTGTCCGGAAGCCAAGTGGCGCCGATAGATTGTACCAGTCTTTTAATTTTGCCTGGTTTTTTCCGTCAGTATTATCCTTTGCTATTATACTGCCGCCACAGCAGGCGCAAGAACAATTATTTTTTCTTACAAATTCTGATAAACTGAACATAGGTATAGACGCCATTTATTTTTTCTAGTTTTTTGATAAGCCTGTACTTTTTAGCAATCCTGTAATCCCTGTTTCTTCTTCGTACTCATCAGGTATCGTTTCTGCTAATTCTCTTATCTTAATGCTCTCCTCATCTTCGGGTTCCTCTTTTATAGGATTCGCTATCCTCAAAACCATAAAAAAAAAAAAAATAGCTGTCGATTTGGGATTAAAATAGGTGGTATGTCAGACAGGGCAAGATACCCGGCAAATTCATCCATGCCTACAGCACTTAACTTTCTCATGGGAGACGTACTCTAAATTAAAAGTTCACTCAAATTTGAACCTCTAATGATATTACCTTTAAAATCCAGCATGCTACCCTGAGTATTAAAAGCATCCCTCACCTCATCCCAAATTGCATCCAGAAAGGCCTTGGCTCTAACTTTATCTTTATCCAATACAGCATCAGCCTTTATTGAAGGCGTATCAAACTGTGTACTATCTTTCTCTTTATGCGGAAGTAATCGATTCAATGGCACTACGGGCGGTGAAAACTGTTGTTGCCTACGGGCGGTCTCGGGATAATATTGCTAATACTCATGCAATAAATCTTCATATTTCTTTAACATTTCAGAGTCCGGCATTGCACTCTCAAGTACCTGTCTCATTTCCTTGTCTAAATCAAAAGCATACTTTGTTTCAGTCAAAGGGGTTTTATAGCTAGTCGTTAATGCGGTGTACTCCGCTAATGGAAGTATCACTGATTTCTTCATTTTGATTACTTCCTCGGTAATGAATATGAAAACATGAATCAATCTGTTTAATACTATTTCTTTCGACCTGTATATGCTTCCTTTTCAAATAGAAATGCAGGAATACCTGCAAATGGTGCGACTGCTTGCAACACCGGTTTAATTACCCTTTGATACAAATTTGCCCCTCCTTTCTGCCCTTTTTTTTGCACACGTGTGTGTCAAAAACTTTTTCTAAACAGCTAAAGGTATTTTCTTATTACTTAACACCTGTAAAATTTGTAAATAAGGACACAAATCTATTTTTGGGAAGTTTTCAGGTAATATCACATACCGTTCAATATATTTAGAGCTATTTCGCCTAAACTTTCGAAATATGTATCTGATAAAACTGTATGCAACTCTTTACGATCTTTAAGTGCGAGGTTTGATTTACACGTAAGGTGCAATTCGCTAAACATTTACCTAACATTACTTAACTTGTCCTTAGTAGCCATATTATTCGATTTGATAACTTATTCGATCTCCCTTACCGAAAACGTTTGTGCGAATCTTAAGAGGTAGAGGTGTTCCTTGCTTGAAACTCAAAAATAAATAACCATGGAGTCGTTCTGTCGTATCCTTATATGCCTCCCAAAAAAGAGTTCCTCGAAAACATCCCGGGTACATTTGCTTAGCTAAAATACTTATGACACTCATGTCGGCGGGGTTTTAAATAACGACATGTAATTTGAATTAAGTTTTATCTCCCTCCCCCTCTTAAAATATGCATTTGGACTAACAACACAACATAAACATTTGCATGATGGCTTCTTCTTGTAAAAAGCTTAGTAACGACTGCCCGGTTCTTTCTTTCCAATCCCGACACGAGGTCGTTTATTACAATGATATTATGAACATTTGTATCTATTTTACCTAAAAAATCACCCGGTGGTATGCCCTCTTTAAAACCATAATGTGGAACAGAAGGGACATGCTTGTATTTATCTTGCCATATGCCGTAAAACCAATAAACGCTCACAGCATGTATACTGAAAAAATCCATCATTGATAGCCTTAAAAACTTGTACAATTTTCCCGATGCCTGACAGGCCTGCCGCATACCATGCACATGGTGCGTAAAGACTAGTGTCATATGTAAGACTATCCATACGGAAAATAAAAAGTAACACGTTTTTTTTTTTTGTTGATTAAAAACGCTTTCTTTACGGGTAACGCTGCATTAAATTTTACAGTTTTAGGTTGTGGAGGGTGCAGGTAGTTAGACGGTTGCGGATCAAATGGTGCAAATTTTGATTGTTTGGGTTTATCTAGCTTCTTGCTTTGAAGTCAAGCTTTTTGGGGTAAGAACTATTCTCAGCGGCTCAACAAGCTTTGACGTCTGTGTGACATTTTGATTAAACTGCTGCCAGTCTTTAATTTTATTTCTCTCTGCGGAGAAGTAGTTTCTTTCCTTCTGAAATTTTGGATTTCCATCTTGAAAGCATTTCATTTGAGATGCACACTTTATTTTCTTGATTGTTAATTGAGACGTTATTGGTACTTTTCTTTTTAGAGGAATGGGGTAAATCTCAGCAACAACGACTTTTGTATGTTTTGCAGGATCAACTCTTATATACCCCTAAAGTAATGTTGAATAATCATGATTGAGTATTATTTTGGTATACACAGGTCTATAACCCTTCAACATTACTCTAGACATAACTTCGGTTTGACCCTGACGACCAATTTTATGATTATACTTTACTGTGACCGTATAATCTTCCACAGCTTTACCCGACATCATTCCGTCAATCTGATCTTTTATGGTGTCAAAATTAACAATGTTTTCTGCATCATAATTAAGGTTATTCCCCGTACCTTGCATATGACATCAAATGAGCCTGTACCGTCCGTTACTTTGTAGACATAGTTTTAGGTCCGCCGCTGACAAATTTCAAAATGTATACGTCGTCTTCGTCGTCGTCCCCCTATAAGATTCTAGTTCATTTGTCAAGTCACCTAAAAAGTCTCCAAGGGGTACCTCAATATTATCTGTAGGTTTTTCTAAGTACAGGACGGAATCGGTGTCAAAATATCGGACACGTTCACCGAGATATCCAAACGTTCATAAAGCTTGAGACGGGCTTAAGCTGTGGTAAAGGCAGCGATAAACACGTTATTCTGCCCACCACCCACCACCCAATCATCCTTGTCTGCGTGAGTTACCATTGCTGTAGCTTCATCCAAGAAAACTACATTTAAAACATCCTTAAAATTGTCTGTTCAAAGCATGAAAAATTCAGCACAAGTGGTTATGAACGACATCTGGGGAGGTTCGCTCGTTGACCGAACTTTCCCCAAAAGGAATTCAACATCAACTTGGCTAGTGCTTTTAACCCTGGATTCTTTTTGATGTAAGACATGTCCAAGGCAATACATTCAGATCGTAAATATTCTTCAACATAATCTTTACAATCTTCATCGGTTTTGCACCAAGAGGGGAAGCCACTGGCTTCGGCTTTCATTTTCAACTTACAATTTATACATCTGCTGAACAATCCCTCTTCATTATCTGTTCTTGAGTGTTTCTTCAAAATGCCATGCCTCACTAATTTCTATTTTTTTAAGCTATGCTCAATAGCCTTGGCAAGCTCTTGATGAACCCATATGCCCCAAAAAGCACGGTCTGCATCGGTGTGAGGGCAAATCGTATTACCCTCCTCAGCACATTTTGTACAAAGAGGGAATAGTAATTTTCCGTCCACCCTCAAAGGAAGAACAGGGTGTAGCAAACCGTTGGGTGGCTGAACCTTGCATCTGATAAACCCGTAGATATCTTTAGGAGGTTCTTCAGGCAAAAGGTCCTTAATAACCTTCAGGTGTCCTACGGGATACGTAACTCTCTTGTTTATGTAAGGATATAATGAAGCAAAAATCAACATATCGTATCTTTTCATCCGCCTTAAATTTATGGTACAACCGAACTGCATTGGTCCAACCACCAAAAATGCATCTCTCGGGTTCAGATGTGTACGCACAGGCTTGCGAATAAGAAAATCTTGCACTCGTTTGTTTTTAATTTACATCACCATCCCAATCACATTTCCAAATCACCTCAACGTTAAAACCTCCTCGCTCAATTTCCCTAACCTTTCTCTCTGTCTAGTCAAAAGCCTCCCCCTTAGTGTCATAAGGAATTAGTGCGTTTCTTTCCGGAAAACATCCAAGACATCCATGATACCGCACCCATGATACGCACACCCATGAAACTCAAAAACTCGCTTTCAAGACTTCCCATCTACATACCAACCTACCACCTTAGCCTCCCCAAGTCATCTGACTTCAGCCGATTGAATTTTATCTTTCAAAGAAACGCTCGGTAGCGTATCCATTTTAAAGCTTTCAGCGACTGAATTCGTCGTCCCGCCCTCCCCCGGTGGTTCAATGGCCAATGTCCCTGGGGTTAGAAATTTGGTACGAAATACACGCATACATGCGGATGCTATGGTAATTGTAAATTGGAAGGGATCAAACCCGCATATCTCAAAAAATACAGTTTTAAACTTCACACAACCTTTTTTTAAATAGTCACATCAAAATCGCTTGCCTGCTTCTTTTTCATACCATTTAAGAAACTTTGTGCGTTTCTTTGTAAACATTTGGTCTGGGTCGTAAAAACGTTTGTCGGGCCACGGTCCGTCATAGTCATCGTTTGTACCGTTGTTTATCAGATACGGGAAAAAACCCTTCTCTTGTTCATTCAAATCGAACGTGGATGGAAACTTTGCTAAAGCCATTGGAAGAAAATTGAGGGAATCAATGCAGCCAAAATGCGGGGTATTGTCCTGTTTTGAAACGTGTGCCTTAGAGCTTAACTTAGTATTTTGTTACCATTCATAATAACATTACACTTAGCACCCCTTCGACTGAGTTTCCTCAGAACGAACCCCCCATCATACCCCTTAAAATTATGCGCTACATAAGTAATACCTCTATCATCCTCATGCAGAACGAAATCGATAAACTCCTGCAAAGTACGGGGCCACTAAAAGTAAAACAACGTTGAATGCACAAGAAGGACATCTAATATTTGAATTATCTATAAGTTCACATACCTTATAAGTTAACATTTTAGAACAAAAATTCGGTTTGTGATATTCTATGCCTTTCACATTTGGTGCTAAAATATAGCCTCGAAATCATAATACGTATAGCGCATGTCTTTTACATGCTTAGGAGGTTTGACCTCAGTTATAAAGCATTGATATCCTGGGGGCTTGTTGCCTACCAATTTTTGCAATACACTGTTTTAGTGTCGCAAAAATGCTTGTTTTCACTAAGAGTCCTATTGCACGTGAGACAGCCTTTCAGACCATCACAAATCGAATTCTTTTCTGCCTTTTTAATCGTTAAATATATTATTAACATTATGACTTGCATGACGAGCAGCTGTCGGAAATATTCGATAACACTGTTTACATAACACCCACTCCCCGCTCCTTCTACAATCACCGGAACCTCCTCTGCAATATGTGCAGCAGGCCCCGCACTTTCAACTGGCGACAGGGCTGCAGCAGCTGAAACAAAAAAATACTACTGCAAAGAAAGCTATAGGTACTGAGTTTATAACATCAAAATGATTGTTAGTAAACATTAAACACAATTTTGTACTCTTAGGAATTGAGCCTCTATATCAAATTAAATAATGCACATTTTGTTGAAACACAACAGTTTTTTGAAATCTTGGCAATAGAATCCACGGCCCCTTGCGCGCAAAGCAATTCCGCTTGTATTTCTTGAGCTTCAAAATCAGTCCTAAATTTTTCTCTTTTATACCGAGACATTTTATCGAATCTTAATTTTGCAACAAGCAGAGCTTTGGGAGACAAAGTTTATCCTTTGCGGATATCTCCGTGTAATTTGTAGTGTTCTCAAACAATTTTGGGCATTTGTAAGCCAAACCTTTTCACCGTCACTATCTTCATCCTCATCAGCATCATCCGCGCTACATTTTACCCTTGCCTTTTGGCATAGAAATATGAGTTATCTCTATGGTAAAATGATCTCCCACCCCGAAATTCCTTTACTCTGCATGACAGATTCGATACGTTGCATTATGCGCTCAGATGTAAACTGATAAACGCGACCGAAAGGGATGCCTATGGGATAGTCGAGACTATCACCAGTAATGCGAAATGACACTTTATCATGCTCTTTAAATTTTTGTAAAATAATATTCAATAAAATTGTTAATAACCTCAAATACCTCAAAACGATCAAGTACATCCTTTATCAACCTTTTCAAAACTTCGTCATTAAAAATAATAGAAAAGTTGATTTACTGGATTTGAATTTGGAGAACACGGCTCTGTTTGTTTCATGTACAACCAATAATTCTTTATATTAATCCAATACTCCTATTTTATTCAAATCCAGTGAAGCATATAACCGATCGTTTTGCTGTCTCGGAGTGCTTCAGCAATCATTTCTTCAATGATATTGTCCACCACGTTTTCAAGAGCTCCTCCTTCTTGAGGCGCAGGACTTTGTTGCGAAAACAGTTGTATTGGTTGCGAATATGGGGGCGTACACTGGGATGCTAACACTTCTGAGTCGGATAAACTATCCTGGGTACCTTTAGGTGAAAATGAAGGTGTAACAAGTGTTGCCTTCGCAACGGAAAAGTCAAAGAATCACAATCTGTATCAAAAATCACAATGAGATATATAGCGGAAAATCTATTAATAAACAAACAAAATTCCCGCTAAAACATTATTTCCTACTTTTTTCCGCCTAAAATGAAAATCCCGCCCTATTCTCTATTACATGTACTGGAACTTTAAGTATAAATTTCCCTTCCATTAACCTCTAAACCCCTAAAAATTCTTCTAATTGGGCACTCAATTCGACTTCCATTCTATCAAATAATTTTATTAATGCAAGCTAATCTGGCCAGCAAAAGTCTTGCCGCCAAAAATGTATTAGTACCGCGTGTAAAATCATCTTGCGATAGAACCGGGTGCAAAAATCATCAGAATCTTGCCAGGAGAATCTGTACAAATCCTGCTGAGAATGCCGTGTGCAAAATCAGCAAAATCTTGCCAGCAGATTCTTGCCAGCAGATTCTTGCCAGCAGAATCTTGCCAGCAGAATCTTGCCAGCAGAATCTTGCCAGCAGAATCTTGCCAGCAGAATCTTGCCAGCAGAATCTTGCCAGCAGAATCTTGCCAGCAGAATCTTGCCAGCAGAATCTTGCCAGCAGAATCTTGCCAGCAGAATCTTGCCAGCAGAATCTTGCCAGCAGAATCTTGCCAGCAGAATCTTGCCAGCAGAATCCTGCCAGCAGAATCTTGCCAGCAGCCAGCAGAATCTTGCCAGCAGAATCTTGCCAGCAGAATCTTGCCAGCAGAATCTTGCCAGCAGAATCCTGCCAGCAGAATCCTGCCAGCAGAATCCTGCCAGCAGAATCCTGCCCGCAGAATCCTGCCAGCAGAATCCTGCCAGCAGAATCCTGCCAGCAGTATCCTGCCAGCAGAATCCTGCCAGCAGAATCCTGCCAGCAGAATCCTGCCAGCAGAATCTTGCCAGCAGAATCTTGCCAGCAAAACTGTGTACAAATCCTGCTGATAGTGCAAAATGTAATAGAAAAAAAACTTACTGCGGGTAAATGAAATAATGATTAGCCATAGTCTCCGTAATGCTGATAGGCTCGGCAAAAAGCGCTAAACCCACCATAGCCGTCGTAATGTCGGTAGGTACCGCAAAAGATGATAAATCTGCTCCTGCTTCTAATAAAGGAAACTTAGGTTCAAATGGTTCAACTTTACAAACGTTAATACATAGCAATTTCCTGTTTAGCAGGACTTGTACAAGACTTTTAGTTCCAGTTTTACACTTTTTGCCATGTGGTAAAAGTTACTGGGGCAAGAAATTTTAGATAATTTTCAGAGTTCAACTATAAATAGGATGATCCCGGTTGGATGGGCAAGCCGGGAGGTAATGTCAAGATCCATACTTCTAATGTTAGATAAGTTTTCTTCATAAAAGGGACTTAGGCTTTTGAATTAACGTGCGAAAAATGTTAATACGGGCAAATAATGTAAATACGTGCAGACAATGTAAATAATTTTTAAATACAAGCAGCGTATTTAAAAATTATTTCATATTTTCTGCACGTATTTACATTATCTGCACGTATTTACATTTTTTGCACTTCATACTACTCAGATCATAATCATAATTTATTTTACAAAGTCATAATATTCAAAATGCTGTAAAACAGTCAATAAATAAGCGATTTTGATAAAATTTTTGCTAATTTCATGGTTTATAGGCTTTTTTTCCAATGTGTGCTACCTTTTGTAGATCTTCAAGCAAAGCTGTTGAACAGAAAGTACAGTGATTTGTAGCTTATCGAAGAGTACATTCAAATTTGTAGAAATGATTTGCTTCTTAGTCCTCAGACAAAAAGATTTTGATTATCTTTGCTACTCTTGAGTCCATGACATTAGGCATTAGAAAGTATGACATGAGTGTGCACGTGTAAATACCTAATTGTGTATTAAAGGAGACATAAAGTCTGATACAACCCTTATTTCATATGGCAGATGATTAAAATCTTAACCAACTACCAAAAACACCAATTCAAAATCATATTACTATCAAAATCATATCTCAAAATATTCATGTTAGAAGTTGACACATGGAGGCTGCCATTTTGTTCAATTCTGTCTTGAAATCTTGTGCATGATGCAAATGGGGTAGAGTGTGTAATGGCAAATTCAACAAATTGGGAGTGCATATAGGAGAAGTTAGGATGGTACAGTATAGCATGCGAGGGAGCGGGTGGTATGTTGAGAGGTTGGAAGTGCCGCTTGGGGAGATGGTGGAATGGTAAAGTATAGCATGTGAGGGAGAGAGTGGGATGACATGTGGAGAGGTTGGGAGTGCATACGGGGAGATAATGGAATGGTACAGTGTGTGGTCACAGAAGTGGTAGTGGAAATTGAGATGGATTTGTGGGTGTGGTTTTGAATGGGAGGATAGTGGGCTTTAAATGGGAATAGAGTGAGAATTTGTCTAATCGTCCCTCTTTTCGCGTAGTGACGAATGTCACTTGTGTAGTGACGAATGTCAAAATTGAAAATATTAATTCCGCATCTTGAGAAATGTTCAGAAAATTTTGAGGCTTCATGAAATAAAAGTTGATCAATGTAATATATAGCTTTATTGGAGAGAGAAATTGCCAATCTTTAGACAATTGTATTTACAATAAAAATATTTTAAGCAAAATCTTATTTCATGAAGCTTCAAAGACATTCGTCAGTATGTGGAAATAATAATTCAGTATTTCACGCCAATTTTCGTTTCACCTAAATAAGACATTCATCAGTATACGAAAAGAGTGACGATATGTTTCATTTTCGAAATGCAGCTTGTAACTTTTCACATTGGCAAGACAGTTTTACTGTGTGCTTTGTTCTGTTTTCCAGACAGAGTTGAAAGAAATCATTAGGTGGGAAATAGTTATTGTAAAAGCTTTCACCCCTCCCCTTCTCACCCTCACACCCTTCCCTCCATCTCCGCCTCCCCATCTCCGCCTCCCCATCTCCGCCTCCCCAGCCTCCCCATCTCCCCCTCCACATCTCCCCCTCTGCATCTCCCCTCCCCTTCCCTAAAAACAATGGTTTATAAAAGTACAATTTCTTTCTTTCAGGAGACGACATGTACCCTGTTCCTGTTGATTTTGGAAATAAGTCAAAGATTGAAAAAGTTGAAGAAACCGAAGAGGAAAATTTAAGAAGATGCAAAAATCTTCACCGCCTTGTCTGGTCGCCTCCTCGCACAGGATCACTCTACTGTAACGTAGAGCTTCCACTTGACCACCTATATTCACAGTGACGATGATAATTGCGTCTGTAAGACGATTCTCAGTCAAATATAACTTGATTTATGATCATCTTTAAAAGGAATAGTTGTTGTCAACTAGGGACCTGATAGGTTACGTAGAAATGACTTACTGAAAATCCGGGCGCCCATATTTTAAAATTCTGAATTTTACATAATTTTTGCTAACTTTTGGGGCCGTGCTGTTTGAACATACATTGCTAATCTTCATTTGTATGTGCTTTTATGAGCTTCCCCTTACCCCCCCCCCCCATCCCCCACACTCCTACCTCTTCTAGATGGTACTGGTCAGACATGTTTGTCTTGTGTGACTGGGGCCAAGAAGACAAAGATAACTGTGAAGAGAAACTACTTCAAATGTTCAGAAGATATTTAATTTTATACTTGTAACAAATTTGTATGGAAATAGCTAGAGGAGAAAGACTACTGTAGAAGAGTGATGTCATTGCAGGGCCATAATTCATTGGAGAACAGTGGGACTATTCTCCCCCACTTTCCAGCATAATTTAAATAGATATATAAGTTTTTGAAAAATTATTGTCACCACCGTTGTGGAAGCGGAATGTGGCCCCATGACACTTTGTAATCACTAAATGTGACCTATTGAAAATGAATTTAATATTTGTTTTCTCGTTATATTTCTTTTAGTGCTAAATCATAGTTGCTTCACTAGATTTTCTATTGGTACTTAGCTAACATTTCCACAAAATATCAAGAAAAGTATACAACAGAAATGTTGATAATCTTATTTTGTTTTTGCATTTCAAACATTTTACCATTGAGTTGAAAGTTACCTTAACATTGGCAAGTCATAATTGCAGATCCAATAATTCTTTTTGCATTTCTTTAAGATGAATATTTATTTCTCTTTCCTGTAGAGTGTAAGGTACATTAACAGGTAAAAAACGCACGTTCTTCTATAAAGTACATGTTTAAACCGCATCTCAATAATTAAACAAAAATGTTTCCAATAATTTAAAACGGTATCACAGTGAAACCATTTCGTACAACCCAACAGTCATATACATATATATACATATATATATATATATATATATATATATATATATATATATATATATATATATATATATATATATATATATATATATATATATATATATATATATATATATATATATATATATATATATATATATATATATATATATATATATATATATATATATATATATATATATATATATATATATATATATATATATATATATATATATATATATATATATATATATATATATATATATATATATATATATATATATATATATATACATATATAATATATTGAATAGAACATGCAATTTTTAAGCTTGAATAGAACATGCAAGCTTGAATAAAACATGCAATTTTTTTTTGCAATTTTTAAGCTTAAATAAAACATGCAATTTTTAGGCTTGAATAGAACATGCAATTTTTAGGCTTGAATAGGACATGCAATTTTTAAGCTTGAATAGAACATGCAATTTTTAAGCTTGAATAGTACATGCGATTTTAAAGCTTGAATAGAACATGCAATTTTTAAGCTTGAATAAAACATGCAATTTTTAAGCTTGAATATAACATGCAATTTTTAAGCTTTCAGATATAGCTCATCAAAGTTGTTTATATAATTATGCAAATTTGTAATGTATGATAGGGAACTTAACAAAAAAAACTTGAGCAAAAGTTAAGTTTTTAAAACTTTAGTCATTGAACCATTCCACCCCCCCTTCACCCCTAAAAAAAAAAATGAAATAGAATGTCATTTATAGGGTACCCATGGGATGTGATAAAACTGCAGTGTTCATTTACATAACTGTGGATAGGTCAGATTCCAGTCACCCCCCAAACTGTGGTTAGAGGTCAGAAACCAGCCACCCCCAAGAGGTGAGTTATCCAACACCCCTGTGTATATTTAATTCTTGTAAGGAATGTTAATATATAAATCAAAACCAAATATATCTTCTCATAAACAAAAGTTTATACTGTACATAGTATACAGAACTTTATATATTTCAGCACTTGTTGATAACAATCATTATTCATTATCAAATTTATATATTTAATTTTACCTTGAATGTATGCATGTAACCTCAAACATTTTTTGCTCATATACGGTATATACTCTTGATTAAGAGGTTAAGGAGCAGTCTTGCTCATATAACATAACAAGATTACAGGCTAAAAAGGTTAGTCACCCAATAAAAAGCCCAAACTAACAATTCTTTAAAATCAAACTCCCAGAGTTAGTAAAGAACTTATCAATGTTGACTTTCAAATTGTGAACAGAATTGGAGCTAACTACCCACTCGAGCAAACCATTCCACTCATTAACAACTCTTTGCAAAAAGCTAAAACACCGAATATCTATCCGTGAGTCTTTAATCAACTTCAAACTGTTGCCACATGTCATATGCGTACCAGATTCAGTTCCTGCTGTGAGTGCTGCATTGTGTCCTTCAGCAAGACACTTACTCAACTTGCTCCAGTCCACTCAGCTGTAAAAAGGAGTACCAGCATTGCTGGGAAGTTAGCCTGTGGTGGACTGGCATCCTGTCCATGGGAGTCATTTGCTCTCATCCACTTTCGCCATGGATAACGGGTATAAGCACTGGCATGGTTAAAATGGATTTAACTTAAAACTTTATTAAAGGTGTGTGGATGGCATAGATGCCAACTGGTAAATAATTCTGGTTCGAACAGTCATGACATTTTCTTCAATATACAAACCCCTAATAATTGATCCAGGATGGGCAAGGTGTCGCTAACCAAAAGGCATGAAGCAATATCTTTCCTTAGAAGAAATGGTTTGTCAATCATTCACAATTAATGACCACATCACCTCAAGCATATAATATACCATCATATTTTTATCACCAGTTTGCAAACAAGTTTCTCCTACCAAGACACCTAACACGGATGATTTCAATCGCAAAAGTGCCTTGACTCAGCACTGGCTTCTGTAATGTTATTTATACACACAAATAACCTTGGGCAATTTGACTGTGATATGCATGGAAATGGCAGATAAACAATAATTGTTTGGAAAGGAAACACAATGCACTGAACAGGAATTGGGTTGGTAAATGCCATACCTGAGTTCTCTGGATTAACTCTGGTACCGGGTGCGGGTAGGCTAAAGAGAAACTTTTCGGCATTAGGGCACTTGAGAAATGAAAATAAGGAGAAATCAGTTCACAGGGATGAGAGTTTTTATAGTACTGAATCTTCCTTGATTTCTTATTTGCAATTTCAAATGGTTTTCTTTCAAATTCATGTTTAAGAAGGAAAATCAGTACTACAAAGAGGGTGTAAGTGTGACCACATATGTCAGGTTTGGCCTTGTAGCGTATACATTATCATGATCAAAGTCAGGTTTGTGCAAGCCCATTTTACATGTTTGGGGATGTTTTTGTTAGCCAGGTTCATCCCCTAAATACAATAAATAGTATATTTTTGTAAACAAAATATAGCGTGCTTAGTGAAAAAGCAAAGGATGTAGGTTATGAGGGGCAGGGTTGAAGATATTATGGGGAGGGTGGAGGATATGAGGGGCATGGTGGAGGATACGAGGGGCAGGGTGGAGGATATGAGGGGCAGGGTGGAGGATATATGAGAAGCAGTATGGAGCACCCCTCTGAAAGAGTGAAACTAGGGACCTAAAATATTTGTAAAATGACCTAAAGGTTTTTAGTGAGGTGATGATATAATGACCACGACAAAGATATTTGTCAAAACAAAAAAAATGAATTTGCATCACTGAGAAATAAGAGGTCGACTTGCATTAATGTATCACAATGAAAATTGCACATTATTCCACAGCTGACTTTTTTCCCAACTTTTCGGCACAATATAAAGAAACATTTATTTTTTAATTCCCCCTTCCCCCTTTTTCCATTGTGGAGGAAAATCCTAGACAAAGAAAGAGGCTTATGGTCTCAAAGACCCAAAAAATAAGAAACGCGTTTGACAAGCTTAAAATTCATTTGGATGTGAACGTTTTGGTTTTCTCAAGAGTTTTCATTGAATGTTGAATGAATTTCATGTTTTAAACAAATTTAGCAAACAATTTGATTCCCCTTTTCCTACTCCTTTCTTTAATTTTTGCTAAAAGTATGCTTATTTCGTAATTGATATTTATTTTCATATCTACATGTATATACAAAACAGGAACACAAATATATTGCTAAAACATAGCATTTTCTCTTATTTGATACTTTCAAAATCTTATTTTGATACATAATTTTTGGTCATACCATAGCAAAGGCTCAAGAATCTTACATGTAGTCTCTCATATATTGAGTACAACAACAATAATGCATAGTGGGGGTAGGGGGCAGTTGCATAGCCAGCATTAAAAATGAGGGCATCCGAGAAGGTCGTAATATAGCCCACTTCTGAGGGCAATTTTAATTTTTTAAAGCAAAAAACGATATAAAAAAACAAAGATAATCCCAAATTTCCTCAAAAAAGTGGGGTTCAAAAAACTAGGGACCAAAAACTTTAATAAGAGCTAAACCTCTGTCCAAAATTATGCATGTTTTCACAAAATCCCCTAGATTGACCCAGAAAGGGTGGCACTCCGAGGCGTTGGAAACGGGGTGGGAACTGTCTCCCAGTAGACAGATTTCACCTTCCAGTTTGTATGCTTCTGCCCATTTGTGAGGTGAAGTTGGGAAACTATTAACATCAAATTGAAAAATTTGGTAAAATAATTGAATATTTTGGGGAAAATTATTGGATATTTTGGGGAAAATGTTTTGAACTAGAGATTGGGGACTGCAAATTGTATCAGTTACTCAATTTTTTAATAAAGACTAGAACAGTAAATACCACCATGGTTTGCATGCCCATGTAAATTGACACCCATATCATATGACACAGCCAATTACAAAAATAGCATCTCACACTAAGTCCCACATGGCATCACGTGTACCACATGGCATCCCCCCATTCCATGTCCCCAAAACATTCCACCATATCTCCTGCATGGCATCCTACCCCCTGTCCAACATGACATCCCATCCCATGTCCAATATGACATCCCATCCCATGTCCCACATGGCATTCCACCATATGTCCCACATGACATCCCATCCTATGACCCACATGGCGTTCCACCCTATGTCCCATATGGATCCCATCCCCATGTGCCAAATGACATCCCACCTTACGTCCCACATGACATCCCATGCCTTGTCCCACATGGCATTCCACCACATCTCCCACATGGCATTCCACCATACAGTATGTCTCACATGGCATTCCACCTTATGTCCCACATGGCACTCCACCATATGTCCACATGGCATTCCACCCCATGTCCCACATGACATCCCATAGGCTCCATAAGAAATCTCATCCTAGCTATCAGTCCCTGATTGAGCATACTATGTATAAAAGTGTCAGTTCATATAGTAACTTATATGCAAATGAGTTGTTGAATAAGAACAAATGGCAGTCAAATAATTATGCCTGATATAGCCCTTGGTGTATACCATATGGGATATATTATATCATATGTCCCACATTGTTCCTATCCATGTCCCACATGGCATCCCTCCCTATGTCCATATGAGTCACATACTGTCACACTCCTTGACTGAGCATACTAAATAAAATAAAAAGTCTTGTCAGTTTATATACTGTGGCAGCTTTATGCAAATGACTACAATAAAAAAGATGGAGTTTAATAATCATGCCTGATACAACCGTTGGTGCCCAAATATTTTGAAGGATTTTAAATCTCCAGTGCTATGAAAGAGATGCTTGAGGATCTCTGAAGAATATTAGAAAATTACATCATTTTACAGTGATCTTAATTCTAAGGAAATGTCAAATGTTTTGTAGTTTTTTTAAAGTCTGATAAGTTATTTTAATCTTTGATCTGTCTTAAGTGTCTCTAAAATACTTTAACATTTTGTTTGTTTGTTTGATGAGGTCTTAACGCCACCACGACAACAAAGGTCAAATTGTGCCTGAGAGGTCAGATCATTTTAGAGGTAGTAAGGAAAGAGACCAGGGGGAGAATGAGAGAAATTCAAGAACAAAAGCCAGAAAGCTGTGATCGAGAGAGGAGGTGCATGGGTAAAACAAAAACAAAGTAGAGAGGGGGTGGAAGAGGAGAATTAAATATGGTTGTGGAGGGATGCATGCTGAAGGAAGGAGATTATTTTATCTGGAGGATTTTTCTGGAAGAACTCAGCAATTGAGTTGTGGGGAGCGAGGGAAGCTCTGGGAAGGTTGTATAGGGGGCAAGCAAGGAGAACGTGTTGGATTGTGAGGATGCAGTGGCAATTGTTACAGAGGGGTAACATTTTGTAAGAAAATTCTAACCTTCCATAAGAATATCTGAAGAAACTTCACTTTTTCTGAAGAACTCTGAAAAAACTTTAACATTTTCTGAGGAATGGAGGCTGCCATTTTGATTTTGAAACATGCAGAAAATGATGTCATCAACCCACCAGGATGTTGGAAAGCCTTGTATTTCTTTACATATAATTTTTTTGCTGATGAAAGATTTTTCTTTTGTAAGGGTCAAGGACATTTTTGTATTAATTTTGTATTAATTAACATGAAATTATGAAAACATGTTATGAGGTGAACAGGTAGCCGAATTGGCAGAACGCACGACTGAGATACTAAAAGTTCCGGGTTCAAGGTTTGATTAGGTCTTAATCGATTTTCCACAGCTATGCAGATAGATACCCCGAACATCAAAGCAGAAGCATTTCGTCTACAGCTCCTACTCCTAATTCAGATGTGGAGAGAAGCGGCAATGGTTGAATGATGCACACCATCCTTCGGAGGGGACATTAAGCCATCAGTCCTGATGGTAGGACATTAACATCCTGATTTCCTGAACGCTATTCAAAAGAGAATCGTAAAACACTCGTGTTCATTCACTTCCTGTCACACCCATCCAGTCAAGATCTAGGGTGCCATCTCTAGCTGCAGCTTGAAGGAATTGACTGGGGGGCAATGAAACTTTGTAAACTTGCGTGAAATTTTGTATCCCATCAAGGTTGCGGAAGTCCGCAACCTTGGAATTATCTGGATTCATCCCTTTCCATGAGCAATCACATTACCTCTGTTTGCAAAGCTGCCTACATTTCCATTCGGAATATAAGTCGCATTGGCAGTTGTTTAAACCAAGAGACTGCTGAAATATTAGTACATGCCTTTATTACTTCAAAGATAGATATCGGAAATTCCCTGTTGTATGGCATCACAAAAACACAGCTGAACCGGCTTCAAAGAATTCAGAATATTGCTGCAAGACTAATAACATTTACTAAGCCCTCTGCTCATATTACACCAGTTTTTGTAAACTTCACTGGTTACCAGTTGAACAGCGTATTGTATTTAAAGTAGCCTTGTTCGTTTACAAAATTTTACATGGCTCTGCGCCATCTTACCTGCGTGAACTCGTTGACCTATATGTTCCAGCACGTGGGAACTTGCGTTCATCGTCTCAGGTTCTGCTTCAGGAAAGAGTCGCGAGAAACCAGTGGGGATCAAGATCATTTATGTCGCAGCGGCCAAAGTGTGGAATGGTCTCCCACAAACTGTTAGATCCGCTAGATACCTGGACAGTTTCAAAACTGGTTTAAAAACATTCCTTTTCAAAAAACTTTCTTGTTAATGTTGTACTGTTATGTTTATTCCAGCCTGGAATGAGTTTGAACTGTTTTACTGGCTTGTTTTTTGCAAAGCGCCATGAGCGCCTTTTGGCGGATACCGGCCCTTTATCAAGTATACATTATTATATTATCATTATTATTTTGGAATAAAAACTTAAATACACTTCAAAAAGAAATACATTTTACAATAAACAAAGATTTTGCACTTTATTAAAACTTAGCAGCATGAGAAAACAGGTCTGATGGATTTGCAGTGACTGAAATATAAGACAAGTTTCAAGAATGACATAAAAGATTTATTTTCTTTCATACATCACAAGATTTATGTAAATTGTAAAATTTTCAAACTTTGATTACCCATAACTCAGAAAATACGGCTACTTTTGACATAATTTAATAATTATTCTGTTCCGAATTTAAAGCTCAATTTGTGGTGAATAACAATAAAAGTTTCAATGATTTTAAGTTGTGTTTTATCCCCATTCCGCTAATGAAAAAACATAATATTACATCTAATAAATGTTTTGTAATTATTTTCAATATTTACATTTCAACATATTTACACTTCATTTTGTAAGGTACTTTTATATCTGTTCTAAGAACATTGACAACCACCCACATAAAGAAAGTCTGACCTATAGCAGAATTGGTCGATGCCCGGCCAAAGTATCACATTACCATGCAATTTTAATAATAAAATTCATCCACCACTTCAGACTTATATTAATTGATACTGACTGAACACCTCATTACACACTGTTCTTCTGACCTTCATGTTTTTGCAATATTGGTTACTGAACTCCACCACATGAGGAATTTTTTAATTACCCTCACCCATAAAAAAAAGTTGAAAGTTAAACTTATAAGTTATGGCCATACAATTATTTGCACCTATGTCCCCTACCCCTATGTCCCTACCCTCCTCCCCCACCAAAAAACAAACCCACATATTGTCACACAATCACTGATCCCTGCAAGTACAAGTACTGTATGCTAGTTTTATCTGATACAAAATCAGATTTTTTTTTCCAAAATGTGGAATGTTTCTGCACAATGGCATAGTCAACATCACAATTATAACCAGTTTCACAAAAATGGGGTAAAACCATGTATGTTGCATTCAACAGTAAAAGTTTTGAAACTTTTAGTTTGGATTTGTTGTGGCAAGACTACACAACTGGGGTCCTTGCTTCCTGCCCCTCCCCTCATGAATTCCCATGCCCTTTCCCCTTGGAAGTCCCCTCCTCTTTGACTTTCCCTCCTTGATTCCCCTCTTCTGAATTTCCTCCCCTTCTTTATTCCCCGGCTCCTTAACTACCCATCCCCTTCTTAATTCGCCCTTCTAAATTCGCCCTTCTGTATTCCCCTCCCCCCTTTCTAAATCCACCTTCCTTTTTTAAATTTCCTTTCCCTCTGAATTTTCTCTACCCTTCTTAAGTCCCACCCCCTTCCCCCCACTCGGCTACAAAATCAGGAATTACTTGAAGATATAGAAAGATAATGTAAAATTGCTGATCCAATAACTCATCTTCCACAATTAACCATTTGCATTCTTTTCTGGAAATGTTTTATTGCACTTGTATCGATCAATTTGAAGATAAACTTTCATCCATTTTGACAAAGTGGAAGTCTATCTCTTGGACCTTCAAAGCATGATCGATGTCCACCTTGTCTCGCTCTTTGGCCAGTTTTTCCAGATACTGTTCCCATCTCTTCTGTCTGTCCTTCCGTTTTTCCTCCAATGGGTTGGACTACAGATAAAAATAATAAAAAATACCATCATTATATAGTGATCACGCGTGGTAGAATAAGGGTTAAGCACAGGCTGATTATTGAAGGGTCTTTCGTCTTCTGAGCAGCAGTCGGGCTCGTTCTGCTTCAGTGACCAAGTAGGCCGCCCACCGGCCATATGCAGCATATATTTTTGAGTTTGCGCACTTGTCGCTGGTTGATTAACCCTTACTCTCCCAGCAATTTTTTTAAACGCGCTTAGGAGGCAGGGTCAAATATGGGGCACCCAAAACGGGAATAATATTGCCGCGTGGTAAAGGCTTAATATCTTTGTTGTTAGGTTTTCCTACAAAGTGTTTCATAGTGTGGGGAAGGGGGGGGGGGTGGGGGAGGGGGAAAAATAGGAATTCCCAAATAGTGGGGGATCCCCTGCTTCCATTGCAGTGCCATCAAGTGGATTTCACCTACTGTTAACTATGAATATTCCTTTTGACAAACACATGCCTTCCATATAATAGAGGCCAATTTAAAGATTAATTCCAACAGACATGCCATCTCAGAGTACACAGGAAGAGTTCTTTGTCAAATAGTACTGTTCTGGATCAGATTTTACTGTTTCAACTTGTTGCCGATAACGAGATAAATTCCTTTCTTCAAAATGGGCTTAACTCTACTGGTAAATATGTGGAAATATATGCATGTCAGTCATTAGTATTTACATGATGTTGCACCCAGTTGTATACACACAGACTTGCAAGATTAATTGTGCTGACAATTGCAGGCATGGTGGGAAAAAGCTTTTTCTTACTAAAAGAAATAATTTTTATGATAATCTTGTTTGACAACATGCATTTTTTTGAGCAGAAATCAAGTAATTTACCAATGATGTCGCATTCTTTTAAAAAGAACACTGTTTCACTGGAACTGTGATGTTTGAAAATTCACTGTTCCTGCATAAAAAAGCACTGTTCTCCTAACAGTGGAAAATTCAACCCTTGACTACTTTAATATCTGCAGGGTTCTGATCAAGAAATAATCATAATTCACATTAAGAATTTTTGGCCCTTAGACCCCTCCAACCCGACACCCCTGATTTTCTCAAAATCAGGGGTAATCCACACCATTCAACCCGAGAGACTCTTCACAATTCATTGACTAGCATCCAGGTATTGTTACACCATACACAACACAGGGGTAATGTATACCTTCTTAACTGACAACATCTTCATAGTCTATTCACAGTTCACTTGTTAGAAACCAGCTAATGTTACACTGTACACAATAGGTCATTCATCTTGGGCTCAAAACACATAACTGCTGTTCAGTGATGCAAATCAGATTAGTCTTGCAGAGCCTAAATGAAAATGTACATTATATGCTTGGGAGAACTTTGTGCAAAACTCTTGAATGATTGACGGACCATTCCTCGAAAGGAAGGTTATTTCATCATGAATTAATTCTCATAATTTTTCTTTGAAGTAGCATTTGATTTATTAAGTCTAAACCTCGCAATACATTCTGTTTTAAGCCCCAACAAAAGCTCAAATCTGTCAGGGTCTATTATTGCTCACGACAGACACCACAATCCAGCACAAGCAATTACACCAGGGATTTCCACACACTTCATCTCACTTTCCAAGGTCATAATCGGATATTGTAAACAGATTCCACTGCAGCTGCACAGACTTTCACACTCAACACAAGAAAAAAAGTATTCTCCCGTGGTCATATGTGTCTGGCTTGAAGTAATAATTTACAAATAGGTTGGTATTTAACAGTGAAGGTTTTGTTTGTTTATTGATGACTGATTTTAAGTGATGTTTTTGTTCAACCTTGTAGGTTTTGAGGATTTTTTGGACTAAAAATCTATTGCAACAGATTTTCATCATGTGAAATGTAAAGACATTGTGTTTGTGACCTATTTGTTACTGCTAATGTTGGGAGTTCAAAAGTGTAGTCCCCCCCTCTAAAGTGGTGGAAAATAAATTTAAGCCATGCATTTCAAAAATCTGCCCCTTGAATCACAAACGTGCCTAATTTTGACACAGCATCGAAGGACATTTAAGTAATGGCTCTATATGTAGTTACCTGGCTTCCCAGGTAGTTGAGCCAAGCCAACAAAAGATGAAATGTAGTCGTGTATTATTATTTGAATATCATAGGGTTCTTATTCTTATTCTCACTTAGTTTAATTTTGAAATTCGATGCAGAAAAACATGAAAATAGCGATTGTGTTTAAGGGACGGATTCTATTATGTGTTGCCCCGTTATTTAATGGTAATTGTCGTTATCTCAATATGAACTTACTGTCGCTTTATAATCTTGCTGTCACATATAAATACATGCATGTCACCCTCTCTCTTGTATATATATATATATATATATATATATATATATGGGCCATTCTGCAGTCCGTCACGTAAGTCACAGACTGCCAAATGGCCCTAGCACATCCCTAGGGGTCTGCTGGGGCCATCCCGCAGTCTGTCACATAAGACACAGACTGCCAAATGTGGCCTAATTAATAAATTGTAGATTAGTTAAATCTGTGTCAAGTTTTCTTTTAATATCTATGGAATCCTTTCCTAAAATCCAACACTCCCAGGGTTCTAGCTACGGTGGGCGGCGCTGGGCGGGCCCGCCCAGCACTTGCAATTCCCGTCCAGCACTCGGCTCTAAGATTCACTCTTCTGCCCAGCACTCAAAAGTTCAATTCGTTTAATTAGGTGTTTTAACAGATCTCCATTTAATCTTGCTCTATTTATGTCATCTGCTGATTTACACACATAACATAACATACATTACGCACAGTAAATTATAAATGCAGATCAAAACAACTGAACTATATAGGAATTTAACGCAATTGAACGTACACATCATAAATCACCCATACATGTCACCTACATAAACATACTCATGTACTTATAAATGCAGATCAAAACAACTGAACTATATAGGAATTTAACGCAATTGAACGTACACATCATAAATCACCCATACATGTCACCTACATAAACATACTCATGTACTTACACACACTTCAGGTTCACGTTTTTATCCTTGTAAATCACTGCTGGCAGCTTGCCAAGTCCATCACTTACCATGCAAACAAACTTTAACAAAGTAAATATTACACCCTCAAAAGCCCAAGGCGTGCCTATAGACCGATCCAAATGTAAGTACCCAATCACATTTGTTATAAACCTTATATGCACTTAACATTATTACGGACTGATCTATCTTCTTGGGATTTGTGGAAATTTGATATTGACAAAAGTTGTTGGGTGGTTCATAAAAACATGTGCTGCTAGTTAACTTGAAATAATTATATTAAAGTATGGCTATCGTCGAATGATACTGGGACGAAAATAAAAGCGGTAAAAGGTTTGGGCAAGATGAATAACAATGGGAATTGAGATAAATTGAAAGAGTGTTTCTGGCATATGCCTGTTTTTTGGGGGGGAGGGGGAGCTTTAACAGTTAAATATCCATTGTAATTTCTAGTCTCATTGTACATCAAAAATTTTGTAAATCCTTCTAGCATTCTAAAAAAGAAAAAAAAAAAACTTTTTCATTGACAATATTTCAATAGAAGTGGGCTAAATTTGAAGTTCTTCATGAGAGGGGGGTCTAGGAGGTCACACAACTGCTTGTCAGTGGAGCCCAGCACTCACACTTTTCTAGCTGGAACCCTGAAACCCTCTTTTCTCCCCACTTCGTGAATGAGAGTTAAATTAGGCCCATGGTTACAAGGTTTCTTCCTACCTGCATCCTTTTCTCTTCTTCTTCCTTAATCTTCTGACACATCTTTGCTGCAGCCGACACTGAAATGATATAAAAAATGAATATTCATAATTGTCTTTCAATTGAGACCCATTTAAAAAAAAAGTCTTATGTCCCTGTTCTACATTTCATGCTGATGAACCGTCAAAGCTTCCATCCATAATTTTTGGGTGTTTACCACAAAACAGACAATAGTGGGGCAGTTAACTAAAAAAAACATTTTTAGGGGTTTTCATGGCATTTTTGAGTACAATATGGCATCCATGTTAAAAACGTCGGTATGGATCCCGGACACCTCGCCAGGGTGGATGCCCTTGATGTAAACCCCTATATAAGGATTTATTATCATTTTTGTCAATTGAGGTCAAGGGGGACAACCATTTATTAAAAGTTTAATGTTTCAAAAATGGTGATATTTGCATTGTTACAATGCCAGTCATAAGAAAGGGAATTAAATTTCCTATTCATTGATACCTATTTTGAGTGCATTTGTCAAGTTTTTACTCCATTTTGGGGTAAAAATAGTGATTTTTTCCTAAAATTTTAAGAAATTGGTATTTATATTAACTGCTAAAATAACTATCGAAACCAAATTATATTGTAATGAATTTTTCCTTATAACTTTCTAATACCATCATAAAACTATGGTGAAATTTATTTTAGCTTAGGGTATTCCATTAGAGAATAAGGACATTTTAAAGTTACTAAGTCAGATATAAAGCAATATCTCTCCTTAGGAGAAATGGTCCATTAGAAATGGCTTTGCTTAAAACCAGGAACATCTCAACCGGCCCTCAAATGGAGCAGGGCCTGTTGGAGTGAAAGTTCCTAAACCACAAAACTGTATACAGTTTCACCTCTCCAAGGCTCCTTCAAAATAACAACTACTCTCACTGGTGTTACATTGTATTTTTAGTGGCGCACATCTGAATATAATGGCAATCCTTGTAATATAAGTAGTAATTGTAATCAATGCTGGCATTGTTTGTCTTTGCTGCTGGGGAATGGTGAAATGAACTACAGTATAAGCATAGACCTATTTATACCTCAATGTTATGATGCAAAGTTAATCTTGTGGAATGATGTGATTAAGTTGTTGCTTCAACATTGCAGGCCAAATTTTTAAGCAGTGAGTGCCTTTACTAATGTCTATCAATCATTCACAGTTAATGCACATTATTACTTCAGGCATTATGATACAGCTGCTTTTATCACCAATTTGAAAACAAACTTCTCGCAAATAGTATTTTCATGCTCCCACTAAACACCTAACATGGATGAGTGAATTCAATCACAAAAGTGCCTTGATTATTCAGCTCTGGCTTTATGTAATTTATACACACAAATAACCTTTGGTTACTTAGCAGTGGTGCATATGCATGGGAATGGCAGATAAACAATCCTTGTTTGAGTGGAAACACAATACACTGAACAGGAAGTCGGGTTGGTAATTGCTATACTTGAGTTTTCAGGATTAAATCAGGTGTCGGGTGCAGGTAGGCATAAACAGAAACTTTTCGGCATGAAATATAAACATGGGCAAAATTTTGGCCAATAGGCCTATACAGGTTTTCTACAAAGTGGAAAATTGTCCTTGAATGTTTTATTCTCAAATAAAGAGTTATTTCCAAACGTTCCACAAGAATCATTTGATAGTTGTACATTGTAAATTGTTCACAATGCCAAGTGGCTGTTAAATGCAAATAAAACCGATAAGTTTTCAAATAATGATGAATTTTAGGTACAAAAAGGCAATTTTTGCTAAATTTCTAATTTTCATACACCAATATGTTTTAACATGCAAAATTAAAATTGCATTTTTTCTTTCTAAAGATTTGATTATTTTCATGCGTCCCTATCTTTTAGAGACTCATTATCATTATTATATGAGTTACGATAATCTGCAATATGAAAGGAAGGAGTGGTAGGAGCTGGCTATAAATTTAATGATGCAGTTTTACCATTAGCTCCAAGATATTTTATTTGTGAAAGCAAACAACAGATCATCGCTAAAAATATAATCTTTTTTACATTTTTGTGTGTATTTTCTTTACTTCTTTGGAGGAAGAAAGTTGGGGGAAGAATCTATACCAAGGAAATGTTCAATTGGGATAAACATTACTTTTTACATCTTTTTTGCTTAAAATGCTATGAATGGTTACATTCCACAGCAGATTTAACTACGTTCACTATCTGATATGGCCCATGGAATTTTGATGTGAAGATGGAGGCTGATGCTAACTTAAGTGGTCAGCAAACCAACTCAGACGGATATATCAAAGTGCTTGTTTTGTCAGGCAGATGGTGAAACAGGATTAAGGGTTGGAAAGATGGAAAGTAAAATTCCAATTCAAGAGGTAACTGCTCTTCGGAAAAGGTATGAGGACAGCATAAATCATGATTTTGTAGAACGTTTGGAACTTACTGTATCACCGACTGGCAACAGGAATCTATATGGCATAAAACCTGTTACTCTTCCTTTCATTAAGTGTGCAAACTCTTTCCTTTCAGTATGCTATCATAGGGGCATTAATAATATTCCCAACGTGCATCAGATAGAGGCATTATATTACACTTGTGCATGTTGGCAATGTAATTAGATCGTAGCTGTGCCAGGACAAGCATATAATGCTATCATATTAGGTTGCCTTGCTCTGGCGAGGCGTGTGATGTGCAACCGTCAATTTTGGCCAAAATCGGCGGTTGCAGTGCATACTAAACGGAAAGCGGAGGTACACGTCATGTTAGAGAAATTGGAATTCAGCATTCAAAACGAAAGAGTGTGTGCAGTTCAGAAAGGATACCAAGCACAAGAAGCTCTGTTGAGGTAGTCAACTGGACACTATGCATGTTTTGACAGGAATCTGGAAAACTGTCTGATATAAGGAATATTACTACATTCAGCGCATCTCATAAAATCATGGAAGAGGCTAATTAAGGGTGATCCAATTATGTCAGTCTGTCTTTCAGATATAAATGATTTGATAGCCGCATAGGGAAAATATCATTTAAATCATTATTCTGAATTTACCTGGTGAAACAACATTAGTAAAGGCACAGCTTAAAAATTTGGCCTACAATGTTGAAGCAACAAATTAACCACATCATTCCACAAGATTAACTTTGCATCATAACATTGAGGTATAAATAGGTCTATGCTCATAGTAATTCATTTCACCTTTCACCAGCAGCAAAGACAAACAATGCCAACATTGATTACGGTTACTACTTATATCACAAAGAATTGCCATTATATTCAGATGTGTATCACTAAAAATACAATGTAACACCAGTGGAGTAAATGTTATCTTCAAGGAGCCTTGAAGAGGTGAAACTGTATACAGTTTTGTGGTTTGGGAAACAAAGAAATATACAACTTTTTCTTCAACCAGCCCTGCTCCATTTGAGGGCCGGTTGGGATGTTCTTGGTTTTAAGCAGAGCCAAATCTAATGAGCAGGGAAAAAAAAAAAAAGGCAGCTCGGATGATAGATTTTCCAACAAACTTGCACGTGAATTAGAAACTGCTTTAAAACAGGGAGATGTTTTTGACACGAATGCTATCTGGCAGAGGTATTTGTCTATAACTGAAATATTCAATGACACACCACGACAGAAGTTTCTTTCCCAGAGAATTGGCTTTATTGAAGAGTTAAACAAGGCACTAGGAGATACAGCTGACTTTGTAAGACCTTTAGATGCCCGCAACCTTTTGTCATATTTCCAACAAGGCAGGCAAAAAATGCAGTCCCACGATTAGCAGGTTTCAATGACAAGCATTGACAAGGTGGCTTTTATGATGAAAAAATCCAACCAAACCCTAATATTGACTTCATCAAATCATTTGTTCATGTGGCATTGAAAATTAGACAAGACATGAAAGATTCCTCAGGCCATTGGTCTTGAAGAAGTTATTGATGAAGCAAGCATAAGAGCCATCATTCCAGAAAGTATATTATTGATGCTCAGGTTGCTGTTTGAAGGGGAAAAGATACTGACTAAAGAAGCAAATGCTAATGAAAACATGAATAAAAAGGTTAGAAACCGAATCTACTGTATTGCACAAGATTTAGTGCAAGGTGTTTCTGGGGCAAGAAAATGACACCAAAACACATCGGTCTAGGTGTTACCGTTCACCATTCAGCATGGTCGATTTGCTGTATGAATGTGGCCATTCAATTGCATACGACACGGTCCGCCGAATAAACTTGCGGAAAACATTCTCAAAGACCACAAACAAAATAAAAATGTTTTTATTTTCAGAGAAATAAAGAAAGAAAAGTTCTCATTTTTTCCATAGATAATATTGATATTTTACAAGAGACCATTGATGGGCAAAATACTTTCCATGCCACCCAGATGGCAATTTGGCAGAGAGGATCAGCCAAAGAAAGTTCCGAAAGTCAGTCGTCGATTGGGAAAAGAAAAACTATCACTGACCCAGACCTGGAGGAGCTACAGTCTGCTTTGCCAATTAGCATGCCAAAATCCAAACCGAAACCAACATTTCCTGTCGGTTCAAGACTCGATAAAGTGATCCCAAATGAAGAGACTCGTACAAAACGAGAAACACAAAAAGAGTTGACCTGGGTAATCTCTCATCAATGTAATGATGGTCAACAAGTTATACCAAACTTCTTTGGATTCCACCGAGCACTAGATGCAGATAGCACCCCGTTAACAAGCGCAGGACTTTTGCTGATCATCAATCAACCGGCGCATGAATATGACACCTTGAATACAGTGGTATCAAGATGCCTTTATATTTCAAGAAGTATCAATCAGAAATATACAGCAATCACTGTGGATTAAGCTTTACTGTACATGGCTGAAGAAGGGGCACACCAGTTCAGTGATCATAGGATGGGTGGCCTGCACAAACTGATGAATTTCCTGCAATGCATCGGCACTCACATGGAGTCAAGTAGATTGGAAGATGTCTTAGTAGAGTCTGGTGTATACGGACAGAATGCTACTTCGTCTCTTGTCTGAAAAGTCATATAATCGAGGCGCCCGTGCATGCACGTAAGCTGATGTATGAAACTTTTTGGCGGGTGTATTTCTCTGATGCATTCCAATGCTTGGTACAGGAAGGACAGTATGATGAACAGGTGAAGCATGAAGTCCCTACAATATGATGAACAGGTGAAGCATGAAGTCCCTACAATATGATGAACAGGTAAAGCATGAAGTCTCTACAATATGATGAACAGGTGAAGCATGAAGTCCCTACAATATGATGAACAGGTGAAGCATGAAGTCCCTACAATATGATGAACAGGTGAAGCATGAAGTCCCTACAATATGATGAACAGGTGAAGCATGAAGTCCCTACAATATGATGAACAGGTGAAGCATGAAGTCCCTACAATATGATGAACAGGTGAAGCATGAAGTCCCTACAATATGATGAACAGGTGAAGCATGAAGTCCCTACAATATGATGAACAGGTGAAGCATGAAGTCCCTACAATATGATGAACAGGTAAAGCATGAAGTCCCTACAATATGATGAACAGGTGAAGCATGAAGTCTCTACAATATGATGAACAGGTGAGGCATGAAGTCCCTACAATATGATGAACAGGTGAAGCATGAAGTCTCTACAATATGATGAACAGGTGAAGCATGAAGTCCCTACAATATGATGAACAGGTGAAGCATGAAGTCTCTACAATATGATGAACAGGTGAGGCATGAAGTCCCTACAATATGATGAACAGGTGAAGCATGAAGTCTCTACAATATGATGAACAGGTGAAGCATGAAGTCCCTACACTGAAAAACGCAGTTTCGAGGGTATTTTTAACAAAAGACAGGAGATGAAGTGAGAAGCGCGGTGACACAGCTGGAGCCATTAGGAATTGATGCAGCATAATGTAAGTAAGCCAACTTTTACATATTGGCTGGATTATATGAAGATATGGTGGAGATTCTTCTAGATTTCATACGAGGTGAAAAAGAAGGGAACTGCGGAATCTGCATTTACAGTTGTTTGCTAAGATGCTGCTTTATTTCTTCATCTATGACCATACCAACTATTCTGGTTGGGGTTCGGTCTACCTAACAAACATGTCATTGTAATGTGATTCAGCACCAGAAGTCTTAAAAGAGTTTCAAGATGAAAATTTTGTAGTGAAGCGAAGTAATGATGTAATCAACAAGGTGTCCACTGGAATGGCTCAACTATTCTTGCAAATTTAGCAGGTGGCCTAATCGGTATATCAAGAAATGAGTCGGCAAGGGCTAAATGGAGTTTGACCTACAACGAGAAGGCGCATATTGCAGAATGTACACCATGCTATGTATGAAATGGTTTATGATAAGGAGGCTCCCGCGCAGAATGATTCCCTGCCTGCAGGTTTGAAAAGAGATGGAAACAATGTGCAAAAGCTGAAAAGGGAGCTGACAAAGTTCAAAGTACTTTCAAGCTCAACTGAATTACCATGCATTTCAACAAATGACATTGCTCCAAATGATGTCCAAGAGCATCTACTGCAGGCAGGAGAACGAGGCCAATCATTGCTCAAAACATTTCTTGAGGATCGGCTTATCAAACAGACCGTGCCATTAGAATCAACCATCAAGAATAACAAGTCCCCGACATTTGCTTCTCTTTCTCAAACTTTGGTGAAAACAAGGAAAATGAAAAAAAAATGCTTAAGGCAGACAAAACCCTATTTCAAAGTTTTTTTTGTAGCAGCACAGGCAGGAAGAAACGTTGACATCAAATCAGCGCTGTAGTATGAACTGTGTTGCGTTCCTCTGTCTTTGGCAGACGTAGCAGGAAACCTTTGGAGTACGCCAAAATCAGTTCTTGCTGATATTCTAGAAGACGGAATAGAAGCATGTAATCAAGAGGTTGAGCAAACTGCAAAGAAGACTTGCTACTTGATAGATGGACCAGCGCTGATGCAAGCCATTCGAAAGCGAACAGATGCAAGTTATTTTGGTGACTTGGCAAATATATTTTATTGTAATGTTCTCGGCAAATTTTCACCACCGACGAGAGTAGATGTATGCTTTGATCGCTATCAAGATATCTCTAGCAAAAATGCTACCCGCCAAAAGAGAGGAGGATGTTTAAGACAACCAATCCGTATAAATGTTGATAGCAGAAGTACACCTCTACCCCATGTGTGGAAATCGTTCATAGATCTGTCATCAAATAAAACAAACCTTGTACAATTTTTGAGAGATTCGCTCATAAAGCGATTCTCCAACATTCCATCAGGCAAAGAATTGGTAATTGCTGGAGGATTCTTCGAATTCTCCGACATTCCATCAGGCAAAGAATTGGTAATTGCTGGAGGATTCTTCGGATTCTCCGACATTCCATCATCAGACAGACAAGTTCAAATGCCACAGAATTTCAGACACATTTTCTTGCATGGCATGTATGATAAGCCTGAGTAATTAGATGTGATTCCTAAATTTTCATTATTTTATTGATCAATTATCTTCATATCATATGAACGAGGACACGAAAACAAGATTGTGAAGAAAGTGTTGAAAATTTTGTTCTATTAAGGAGACTGATTTGTGTAGAAATTGTTGAAGTAAGACTACTAGTTGTGACATCACATCCACACATTCCTTAAAAATGTTTGTGCATTTCATTGAAATACTTTCTTCTGAGATCGTGTGGCATATGTCGGTGTAACATACAGTACACCCATAAGCGTATGGGACTATTTTCAATGGAGGTGAGGAGATTGAGGCGGGGAGGAGGGGGGTGGGGGTGAGCTGAGCAGTTTTGCCCGAAAATTCCCAGAAATGCATACATGTTTGTACATGCATGCAAAAATTGAAGATTATGTTTTGTTGTTCCGGTGCCCTATTCAGGGGTGGATTAAGGATGAGGGGGCATTCAGAGGGAAAGCTAGGGTCTAGCCCCCTCACCCTCCCAAGATTGATACAATCATACTTTTTTTACCATGAGATACGCTATACAACTTACATTTAAGGCCAGATATTGTGTTAACAGTATGGACAGAAATATAAAAAATAATGGTTTAAATATTTGCACACATGCTGACAATTAGTAAATCAATAACTGCCCAAAAGTGATGCTACTAGTACAGTATATAACATATTTATGGGGAGGGGGGGGGGAAGGAAGGGGGTAAAGCAATTTTCTTTAGACAAGATTTCTTCAATAAGAAACTTCACACTTGCATAGTCTAATGTGCAAAATAGAAAGAGTTTTTTGGTAATCTGATGAAGTCTAAGTAGAGTTTAGTTATACCAGCCATCTTGAAGAAATGGATCACAAATTTGCGAAAAGCAAATTTTTGAATTAGGTCTAGAGTTACCCAATTTCCCACTTTTTCCACAAAACTTCCTAAGTTTCTCTTCAAAATATCCCACTTTTTTCTCAAAATGACTGAAATTTTTGCTCAAATTATGCAACTTTTTCTTAATAATTTCCAGTTCTTCCTAAGAATTTCCAATGTTTTTCCTAAAAATATCTCACTTTTTCATGATGAACAACTTAGGCTATAAATTTCCAATTTTCATCCCTCAAAAGATCGGATATTTCCCTCAAAATTTCAGTACGAGAGGGTGGGGAGGGGGCAGCTTGGATTCAGAAAGTGCTATGGTTTTGATACATGTATCATACAAATGCTCTAATACCAGCAAAAATTGACATCTGTAAAGATTGAACCATATTCTACAATTTTCAGGTGATGAACACTTAAAAGTTTCACACAGAGACTTTAGCTGCCATGTTGTTTAAAACCAAAATTTTAATGAATTTCTTTGAAATTGAAATAATTCATATAAGACTAACATAAACAAATTCCACAAAAATGAAATGGTATTATACGAAGCTTGATCAAACTTGACTTTAGCTAGATCAAACCTAACTTAGCTCGATCAAACTTGTCTTAGCTCGATCAAACTTGACAAAGCTTGATCAAACTTGACGAAGCTTGATCAAATTTGACGACGCTCGAACAAACTTGACAAACCTCGATCAAACTTGATGAAGCTCAATCAAACTTGACAAAGCTTGATCAAACTCAACTTACATTGCAAAACAAGATCAGGAATTTGCTTTTCCAGAGAATCCAGGACAACTGGTGCGATGTCTTCGTTGACTCTTTTGACCGTCTTTAGACATTTATGAAGAGATCTCTGTTCCTGGTCATTGCGCTTTGCCTTAAAATATATCAAGAAATGGAAAAAAAACATGTTAAAAAAAAATTAGCATTTGATCTCCTCTCAAATACAAAATAAATTAAAAGATCTTGGTTCTACATCACTACTGTACCCTTCTGACATATTTAAACTATAATAAATCAATAAATCAATAATATTTCCATTATGATCCTAAGCTGTACCTATTAAAGGCAACAGTTACATATTCTTTACATGATACACTTAGCACATGTACCTGTGTTACTGCAGGCAATAAGGAACCAGGTCATCCAGTGATGATCAACCCTTTAAACTTTGAGTAGTTTTGAGTGTCTAGCCTGTGGTGGTAATTTGTTGTTTGTTTGTTTGATGAGGGCTAAACGGCACCACGACAGCGAGGGTCAAATTGTGCCTGAGAGGTTAGATCATTCCAGAGGTAGTAAGGAAAGAAAACAGGGGGAGATTGAGAGAAACACAAGAACTAAAAGCCACAAAGCTGGAAACGAGAGAGGTACATGGGTGAAGAAAAAAAGTAAAGAGAGAGGGGGTGGGAGAGGAGGAGTGATTTGTTGTTAATAAAAGAGAAAGATGGCATGATGAAGGTTATTAATGTAAAGTCTGCGGTCTTTTGAAATAATATGCCATGTTTTTATTGAGAAGATATGGATTGTTTGTCACTGAGAGCTTTTTAATGCAATTCCCACTCTTTCTGTCCTAAATTTCAGTCAACGAAGAGCATCAAACTGATCAGTTTCTCCTACTATATTTTGATTGAGCTATGATATATGATGGAGATGAAGAGGTATCAAAACAAAAAAGTTGAAACATTTTACATGTAAAGGCCAAAAAGTGAAATTCTTGTAAGATTTTATTTATAGCCTCAACAAAACACTCTTGTTGTTGTTCAAATTTTATTTATAATCTTTTCGTAACATGTACAATAAATGAAATTAATATATACAAGCAATTAAATAATTAGAAACTAAACAAATAAACGTAAATAGCACAGATTGTCAGTTATGTTGAAAAGAAAGAGGAGAACCTTCAGAAAGCTACCAAAAGCTTGTGATTAAAGGTTCCCATGTAGAACAAGGGACATTAACTTTGAACATATATAATAAGATAGAATCTAAACCAAAGGAAAGAAAAAGGGAAAGTTACATAACAAATACTAGCGACAATACAATACTTGTGTTGGTTGAGCTAGTAAACTCACCAAAAGGAATGAAAAATAGAAAAAAAGAGACATACAATAGGCCTAATGAGTTTAAAACTTAAATATCAAGTAAAAATGACTCATAATAATGCGTGTGGGGATCCCATGGGCAACACTTGAAATGGCAACCATATGGGTACTTACTGTAGTACATATTACACTACATATAGCAAAAACCTGAATTGGATTGTTTGTTTGTTTGATGAGGGCTTAACGGCACCACAACAACGAGGGTCAAATTGTGCCTGAGAGGTCAGATCATTCTAGAGGTAGGAAGGAAAGGAAACAGGGGGAGAATGAGAGAATTTCAAAAACAAAAGGTCAGAAAGCTGTTAGCGAGAAAGGAGGTGCATGGTTGAAACAAAAACAAAGTAGAGAGGGGGGTGGAAGAGGAGAATTAAATATGGTTGTAGGAGGAAGCATGATGAAGGAAGGAGATAATTTTATCCGCAGGATTTTTCTAAGAGAACTCAGCAATTGAGTTGTGGGGAGCGAGGGAAACTCTGGGAAAGTTGTACAGTGGGCAAGCAAGGAGAACGAGATGAATTGTGAGGGTGCAATGGCAATTGTTGCAGAGGGGTTGGGGGGAGCCGATAAGGAGGTGGGAGTGAGTGAGGTGGGTGTGACCAATTCTAAGACGGGTAATATGAACGTTGTCGATTGCTAAAGAAGTTATCTTGCAATTTTGAAGTTTCAAGACCACGGGTGCAAGAGTTTGTAAATAAAAACAAAATTTGAGGTATTTCCTATACAGAGCCTATCCCAGGCACATGGTTGCCATTTGAAATGTGCCTACAGTATAGGGCCTTTCTGCAGTTTGTCATACATGTAAAGGGCTACAGAATGACACTCACAGACCTCCAAGGTCTCTCAGGAATCTTCCAGGTGGCATTCTGCTAGGCCTATTCAGTCTGCTAGGGTCCTTATAATAATTGCAGAGATTATCCAACCTGCCATACGATCAGATATTATGATAGACAATTAGAAATAATGGATTTACATTTGGTTCTGTTTGTTGATGTTTAACGGCACCGCGACAGTCACATGTACCAAGAGGGTGTTAATAAATAATGGTGAAAGACTTAGGATAGTGAGGAGATGGGAAGTTTGTAAGGGCAATAAAGGGGGAAAGGCTGAATGTGGGAGAAAAATTGAGGTGAAAAGAAAGGGGTGTGTAAGGTTAGGTGTAGAAAGGGAGGAACAATTGATTTACACAAGAAACCTCACACTTGCATAAATATATTGATGCCTGAAAGTTAAAACATTAAGGGAATATTCCAGTAAATTTGTATTTCAATTTAAATGATAGAGGACTATAAAGAAACAAATTGGTGTAAAAGCCATGTTGATACCTCATTCAGTTTTGTTCTTATTGTATTGCATTTTAAAGATTTTATCGGTGTGACCTCACAGTGTAAAATGTGATGTCATAAAAAGCAGTTCCAAGACAATTCTTATAGTATTTCTATAAAATAAAATAAAGTTTTCTTTCACTTAGAGTGTTAAGCTTCATTAATGAGCAGATGGGAAAAATGATTTTAAAGAAGCACTAGACCAAACAGGTAGTGAGGGCGCACGTTTTTGCGAATTTCACTGATTTATTATCCACACCAGATCGACTTCATGCCTTCATAGCCTACAGACGACATGAGAGCAAAGGTCACTTGAATATGCATATTAACCAGAAAATTGCTATACCGTTGCGTGCTAAGATAAGCATTTGATTTTTGGGGGACCCCCTAAAAATATGCTCTCACTTTTTGGTCTAGTGCTCCTTTAATACTTCCTGTAAGTTAGGAATAGGCAATTCTTTTTTGTTTTAAATTAAAAAATCAATATAAAAATTGTGTGGATCTGCAATTATGATATCACATATTACACAAAGAGGTTACTTTTCAACACATTACTGAAATCTGTATTAATGCATTAACTCCTGAATGGAATAAGATGTCAAGATGATATTTCAACCACGTTGTTTCTTTACTAGTCCTCTATATCATACATGAAAATTAAAATTTGAATAGATTTGATTTATTTTATCTTCAGATCAATTTACAACAACATGTACACATTTATCATAGCAAGAAGTATGGACAATGGAATATTCAAAAACATTTTGTAAGAAACATGAGTATAGCACACACATTTAATAGTTATAGTGATGTGGTAACTAACTGAAGGAAGATAAAGGATTAGAAATAAGTAATCATTTCTAGTCTGGCCCTTCAAAAGAAATGCAACCCTAACTCCTTCCCCCCACTTGTACACCGGCCCAGTACACCTTCACACCCCTAATACAACAACCGGCAAGAATATTTGTTTAATATTTTGACAATGACTGTCAATACAGCCTATCTGCTATGCAAGTTATTACACTTATTAAAAACTTTTCTTGGATCTGGCAGCCACATATAAATCTCTAATTCTATGATCGGAGCCCAACTATTATCTTTACCTCAAATTCCTTCACAAAGTACTTAATCTCGCCATTAAGCACTGGTCTGTGGTTAAACAATCTCATTTGGATATCCGTTATTCCTGCAAGTGAATAGAAACAAAAACAAAATTTTCATTATTTTTTTCGGAATTCTTTCTATTTCTTCAGCAAAAATCACCACTGCTAAAAATGTCTGTCTACAATATAATCCCATCAAAAAAGTACTACACCTTTCTCGTTATGAACAAAAGAAGCGAAAATTTGGCACATTTTTTAAAGACTTCCTTCGAATTGTCTTTTTTTTGCTACCAAAACCGAGTTGAACCCATTTATAGTACAGACTTGTGTGCCCTGTGTGGCTGCAGCTACCTGTTTATGAGCCTCAGTTTCCATTGTAAAGCGCAAATGATTATGCATACATGTACTTGCGTTGAAAAGCACTATATAAAAATTGAATGTTATTATTTACATTTCATCGGAAGCAGACCTGAAATCTGAGGTAGAAATATCTTTAATAAATATATATTGTTATTTAATCATCATATATTAATAAGGTATATCAAGGAATTGAGGGCTAAGATACAAGTTTGGGATTGCAGGGCCATTACCATACGGAAAAATTCGATTTTTATACAACACAAATTTGCGGCATTTTTGTCATGCTTACTTTCTGTACCGATACACCAACAATAATGTCCTTTCATAAATAAGCCTTTCAAAATATTATAACAATACGATATCAAATATGCGACTTCCACACTTTCAGAAAATCCGGTACAATATCAGATTTATTCATCACTCTAAAACTATACTCCTAAGTTTGTGTTTGCAATACTGGGAAAGAAAATCACAAAAAAATTAACTGATGATACAAAAAATGTATTGTTGTCATGAGTTAACTACTAATTAATCTACTTTTTTTCCAAAGAGCATAATCGCATCAATTTATTTTATGCAAGTACGCCAGATTCAGATTGCCCTGTGGCTACTCTGCTGAAGGTATGAGCAATCGTAACCTCATCAACATTCACTCATGAGGTTTTTCACAGACAACAATAGGACCTACGACAAAAAGTGTCTTAAGTGCATGAAAATTCCTTTACATACTTTAAACAAATGAAATCGCAATATTTGTTTGGCTAAATCGCACACAAATCTGGTAGAGAGCCACTAGCTTGATATCATCTGTGTGTTTAGTGTGCAAGGTATCATGTGATCAGAACTTCTGTACTGAGGTTGCGTATTAAGATTTTCTGAGAGTTTGCACGATTGAGTACAAGGCCTGCTACAGGTCTTAATTGATGGTATGAAACCCAATTTATATGATTGATGCACTCAACACAACATAAAGTATTTGTGTGCATCAACTGAGCCAGTGAAGCAAAACAATTTTGAATACTGGACTAATATTAACATTCAAACAAATTTTCAGCAGGTTACAAATCTCTTTTTCCTACATGTAGCTCACAAAATCTTATCAAAAATTTTGCACGTCCACTTAATTGCATTTGATTGGTCATTAGCTAGTCAGAAATTTGCATAGAAGTATAAATGTTTACCACATGAGAGTTCCACTTTTACCCGTGCAACGTGTAATCTACGTTTAAGCCACGTTGAACTCATGGAACTGGAATTCCCAAAGTTAGCAATGAGGGTAAGCTACAGTATGCTATCAGCAGGCACATCGTATCGCGATCTTATATGATAGAATCTAAATTAGCAATGAGGGTAGGCTACATTATGCTGCTATCAGCAGGCATATCGTATCGCAATCTAATATAATAGAATCAACTAGACTGCAGGTGAACCACCTTTTTCAATCCATTCCCTAAAAACAAAAATTCAAAACTTTTCCTTCTTACTGTAGGTGCAAAATCAGGGGAAATTTGAGACCATTTTTGAGGACTCTTATGTGCCTTAAACATAAAATGCCAGTCATTTTTTAAAGCAAATTCAAGTTAAATCAAACTATTTACATTTAATCATGTACACATCTTAAATTTGGCATACAATTGCCCTTCCAAACATAGTATGACTGCTATATACTGTAGTCATTAAGTAGTTATCTCAATAAATTTGATAGAGGCAGCAAACAAACGGTTGTCTTTAAACTTTCTCTGATTTTGCTGAAGAACATTTTTAAAACTTCTTTACAGGGAATGGATTGCTAAGGAATTTATCTTGCAATTTTTATGGGTTCAACATAATATAAGATAACAAGATAATGGGCGAAAAAGGGTTAAAGTCACCCCATAAAATGCCTAAACTAACGACACAAAAAAAAAAAAAAAAATTCAAAGATGCCCATAGTAAAGAAGTTATCAATGTTGACTTTCAAATTGTGAACAGAATTAGAGCCAACTACCCACTCAGGCAAACCATTCCACTCATCAACAATTCCCTGCAAAATGCTGAATATCTACAAGTATCTGTGAGAGCTCGTCGGTCAACTTTAAACTATTACCACGTGTCACATGAGGATTAGCTGAAACATGCAAGAAATATCAGGAAGTCAAAGCATTACTACCAGATAGGAATTTAATAGCCTGAATCATATCACCACATACTATTCTTAACTCAAGCGTGGCCGAACCAAGAATTCACAACCCACAGTAGATTCATTTCATAAGAGATTCCTTACTTCAGGAATAAGTCCTGTGGCTCTTCACTAAGCATACTTAAGGTGAGGCCTGACTAGGCCACACTTGAAATGGCAATCATAGGAGATGCATAAGAAAAACTCAAATTTTGTTGAATTCTAATTCTTATTCAAAAACTATTGTACCCCTAGTCATGAAACTCTTAGAAATAGCAAGATAAATTCCTTTACAATCCATTCCAT